>PVLA01019099.1:0-13017 GCA_004027455.1 Hydrochoerus hydrochaeris
ATGGCTTCCATGCTGTTGAGAATCTAAGTTTTGTTGTCTTAAAGAATTTTAAGATTTATCATGGCAGATTGTTAATATAGTGTAGTTTGATTTTGTTGAGGGTTTGTTTTAGGCTTTGTTGGTTTGATGGGATGAGTAATCTTTACCTTAGGGTTATAATATGGTTATTTTTGTTTACCTTATGGTTAGTTATGCCTCTTAGCTCTGTAGATTTATCTTTTAAAATGAGTTTTAAAAAATAAGCCCACATTTTAGGAAAAAACTTCCTACCTTATAGTCTCCCTCTCCTCTTTCTGGAAATCCAGTTATACATGACTGTCAGATTGATTAATATTCTCTAGGTCACTAGGGCTCTGTTTATATTTTTATCTTTATCCATTTTTATTTGAGTATATCTGTTGATTAGCCTTTATCAACCCATTTGTTTGCAGTGCCAAGTCTGTTATTAAGACCATCTAAACATTTTTCATTATAGATAATCAAATTTTTATTTTTTAGTTTCTTTTTTAAAAGTAGGTTTTTTTCACCTGAGATCTTACTATTTGACAATTCACTGCTTTCATATTTTCCTTTTCTCTCTCTCTCTCTCTCTCTCTCTCTCTCTCTCTCTCTCTTTCTCTCTCTATATCTATATATAGATGTAAACTTCCAGTCTTAAATTCTACCATCTTTATCAATGCTGGGTCCATTTCTTTTGGCTTTAAAAAATCCTGCTCATGAAATCTTGTTTTTGCTTTCTATATTCATTTAGTAATTTAATGTGTATTGGACATTGTCAGTGCTGTTTGTTGAAAGACTGGCTTTGTCATATTAGAGCACTGAATTCTTTTGGACTCAACATGATTAGGCCTTGCTAGAATGGGTATAGCCTAGAGTAGCTTTTACTTACTACAGGGTAGAATAGCTCTACCAATGTGGATGATCTGTACAGAGTCTTAATTGAATGACTGGAATGAGCAGTGAGATCTCTCCATTATGAATGGTTGTAATTCCACTATTTCTAGCACCACCTATGGCCTGTGGAATCCTTATTAGATCATAGTCCCCTGGAAATGGTTCTTTCCCGAGCATTACAGTATTTCACTTTACACCCACATGTGTATCTTAGGGTTTGACCAACAGCTCAGATCTATCACTTTGCAGATTTTGAGACTTCTTCTTCTCTGATACCCACCCCTATGAATTCTAGTTGTCTCAACTGTCTTGAATGTTGATCTTTTTCTCTTTACTTATCTATTAAAAATGTATGCCACACTTTGGAATGTGCTGTCATGCCAGATGCCCAGGTGAGAATAGAGCACACATTATATTTTTCCTTTTTGGGATTGCATCCCTACACAATGTAATTTCCAGTCCATGAAAATAGTTGCTTCATTTATTTTACCCAATTTTAAAGTGGTTTAACTTGTTACTCCTTCAAGACGTAAGATACAACCAAATTCTTTGCAGGTAGTGTTGACTTCATCCCAGACCATTTTTCTCTTCATGCAAATCCTTTCAAATGAAGGTGATTTAACTTGTAAGGTCATTTTGAGGAGTTTCTTTGCACAAGTTTCTTTTGCTCTTCTCAGCGCAGGTATCTGCTTCTAGAATCTTTACTGCATTCTAGCACCACGCTTTTCTTTTTAAAGCTTTAATTAGCAAGCGCTGAGATGGAGAGCTAGAGCCTCTTGATCCTGGTGTGTAATGGAGTATTGCCTCAGATGCCAGGAATTAGAGTAATTGGATGATAGCTGGGACACTGGCTGATTTGGGAAATCAGCTGCAGGCTGACACTCTTTGGAAGGTGACTAGATCTAGCTTTGGCTCAAGAGTTCTGAGATATTGTCCCAGATGCCTTGACTCTTCTCAGCATGAAAGAGACTGTGTATGTTTAGAAAAGCCCATCTTTGCAATACTGCAGATACATGGTGCTTGCAAGGTTTTCTGTTCTGAGGCTTTGTGAGCATTGGCATGACGTACTTTTTAAAATGCAGCTTTCTGAAACTCTGTAACCCCCAAAATCTCATTCAGATTCATTGCTTGCAGTGCTACAACCTTATTCAAGTGGTCCTTTTCTATAAAACTTTGCACTGTTTCCCACATTTTACACATACTCCTAATGTCATTTAAAGAGAGAGTTCTTCTATCTTTTTCTTGTCCCCCTTTGCTGAGGGGAGGACATTTCCACCATAACCTCTTGCTAGTGAGAGACAGTTACCCCAGTCTTGCAGTGAGCTGTGGGTGGGGAAGAAGAGAGGAGAGGAGAGAGATCTGGAGGAATGGAGAGGGAGAAAGAGAGAAGAACTATTGGCTCAGTTGTGATCCTGTGACTTTTTGCATCACCTATTACTCATATTGCAAGTTATCACTTATTTATCAAGTTCAAATTTATTAGAAATGTTTGCTCATCTTGTGCAGAATGGGTTAACTTGCTATCCAAAGTTTTTGGAATGGTAAGATAAGTTCAGTTGGGAATACACTTGCTTGGAAACATGGATTCTGCAGGCATTGATTGATAGTCTACACATGTGTTGTGTCTGCATCCATGGCGAGGTGTCTGGCTGAGAGGCTTATGGGAAGGAGGTTGGGAAGTGAGCAGGGGCTCAGGAAGGAGTGGAAGCTGGAGAACTTTATGTGTATTGCTGAGAGTCCTCCACAGGAAGGGCAGATTTGACCCATGAGCACGTGAGTCCGGAAACTAGCACGAGCTGGCTAAGGTCTTTTGCAGCTGGAGGTTTAGAGAAAGTGAGGAGACACAGCGAGACCCTCACTGGCAAGGCAGCATGGTCTGCATGTCTCACACACATGGCTGCCAGTGTCTAGTGTTTGCTAGTTACACAGCTGAGTGACAGTGGGACAAATCTGATGGGTTCGTTGTGTGGAGAGATGGAGTGAAGAACGAATGTTCCCAGCAGCCCCAGAGGTGAAGGCCTCTTGTTTCTGCTGACAGGCCAGGTCAGGGCTAGCTGGTCATCTCCTAAGCCAACGAGGATCCCAAGGGGACAGATTGAAACTCTCCCTCAAGAAGGGGGGGGGGTTGATCGAGGCGCTTTTGGGTTTGCACTGGGAATGGAGGTGCTCCACAGAGAGTGGCTGAGGAAATGAGTTGCAGACTGGTGCAGATAAAGTAAGGAAACAGCTATGTAGGCACACCGGTATGGCCTGGGGGACAGGTTTGTGTTTTCTAGGGAGCAGCAGGGCACACTTAACAGGATGTGCCTTGAGGTCCAAGTCAGATCCCCAATAGAGAAACCTCCACTAGCCCTGTCTGTGCTCAAGCCCCTGATTTATAAGTCAGGGAGCCAGTACCAGCTCTGCCATCTGCCATGAAGCCCTTTCATGTGTGCTGACCACCTGCTGAAACAATTGATAGGGTCCAGGTGGGGGAGCCCAGCCTGAGGGCCACACCAGCCACACCCACCTCTTTACACAGACTCTGGAGTGCTGCTGTTCACTTTCCTCAGGAAACACATCCCCCCTCTCCCAAGATCCCCAAATCCACAGATGTTCATGAGCTTTCTATGGAATGTCGCATTGCTTGTCTGTAACTGAGCACATCTTTCTGTGGACCTTAAACCATATCTCCATTATTTCCAGTGCTGCATGCAATGCAGATGCTGTGTAAATGGTAGTTATCCTGTATTGTTTAGGGAATACTGGCAAGAAAAAAACTGAGTTCAGTACAGGTGCAGGGTCCCAAGGCCTAACCATGTGATATTGTACTGTATTTATCCCCCAAATAAGACCTAACTAGAAATGCTCATAACATAAACCCTATCCTGAAAACAAGCCCCAGTTAAGATTGTCTGTCAGATGGATATGTTTAGCTTGTGTATTGCAACACAAAATGGATGTATTAAGTTATAAAATAATATTAATATATAATTAAATATAAATGATATTATTGATATTAATACTTAAAATAAAATAAAATATAAATTATAATTAAGTGTTTGTAAATCCCCAAGGGGCACCTTTGGATGAGCGGTAAATGCCTGTGTTATCAGGTGAACTTTGAGACTTATTGCTGAATGACCAGTCGGAGCACGGACACAACACACGAGCAATGTGTGAACCTGGTAGCGAACAGTGTGTTGCCATGGGTGGACGTGCACCTGTGTGAAAGAAAGGAATGCTTTCTGAATCTTGCTGCCTGCACTTTTTGTCACTTTTTTGTGTATCATCATTCTTTTTTTTTTTTGTTTGGGGATTGAAGTCATGACCTTGCACTTGCCAGGCAGGTGCTTATGCTGCTGAGCTAAATCCCCAGGCCTGGATCATCATTCTTAACTGTGGTTATTTTTGGTGCCACTCCTGTCTCCTAACTTGTCAATTAACCCTTGTTTGACTGGGAACTGTGAGAAGCCCAGCCTGCAAGAGGCTGTGACTTGGGTGAAGCATTTGTGGGATAAAATCACTGACAGCTGTGTGGCTAGCATGCTACAAGCAGGCTGCATGGACAAGGACCACTCACTTAACTATGGACAGCTCTGCTGCTGGACGTGAGCAATTTGAGCCAGTGGTTCTACGGGAAATGGAAAGGTACAAAATTCAGGCTGGAACTGGACGTTTGGAGTGTCAAAACGCTGTTCTAGAAGATGACACGACTGTATTTGAATACATGTAGATTTTTGTACATGAATAAATGTAGATTGTTGTCTAAGAAAACATAAGATACTCCCTGAAAATAAGGCCTATTGTGTCTTGAAGCAAAAAGTAATGTAAGGCCCAATGTTGTTTTTGGGGAAATGCAGTGTTTAAATGAGAGGAACACCCTGCAACAGTGCACCCTGGGAAGGAACCAGAGCTGGCGAGATGGCAGGAGGTAATGGCAGGCCACCTGCATACTGCTTCATTCTTGTGAATTCAGTGTGCTGCTCCGTGAAGCACACATTTAGTTTTTTTTGAACTTTCTGGAATTTTATTTTCCCTTGAGTATTTCTGATCTGTGTTCACTTAAACCTGCCATGGATGTTGAGGGCCGAGGGGTAGTTGTGTTAGAGACTGAAAAGCAGAAAGTACTTTATTATGGGGCCCTTTATAGAGCCAGTTTTCTGACCCCCAGTGTAACTGAGTCTCCAGCCAATCCTTCCTCTTCCTGCCCCTGTCTCCACTCTGTCCCGCACCTCTGCTCAGACCTCAGTGCTTTGCAGCTGCAGCCTCATCCCTCCAGATTCTTATCCCTGTTCATCTCTCTGTGTGGTGTGGGGTCTGCTTTCTCTCTTTCCTAGCCTTTGCACCCATGTCCTCTCTGCCCAGAGCACCACTGTCCCTGCAGCATCTTGTCAGACTCTCCCCTGCTTAACGGTCAGGCTTTGGGAATGGTGGCCTTCCGTAGAACCCCAGCTTGCCCCTGGACTCTGTCCATCCTGCTCCTGCTGTCCTGTGCTGTCAGCTCTCAGGTGCCCTTGGAGCAGGTGACACATGGCTTAAGGCAGGGGTAGGGGTATGCTCAGGACTGTCCTGGTCTCCCTGTGTCCTGCACACCAAAAAAGTGCCTGGCTCATAGTAGGTCTGCAAGAAGCTTGTGATAAACGAGTGAATGGGGATGTTGAGGAGATCAAATGAGATTGTCCTTCTGAAAACTCCCCCTTACAGCTTATAAGTTGGAAGGGCTTTGTAAATAGGAATTAAATTATGGAGGCAGACCCATGTCCTTTGCAACTGACCACTTTTTGGCTCTATAAACATAAAGCACAGATAATTAAACATACAGGAGAAAAAAAGTAAACCTGTATCTGAATTTTTAATGTTTTATGATTGTTTAGGCCTTATTTACTTTCATAATTATATTTGCTTAAGAAGCTAAAGACTTATTCCACCATTTACAATCAGTATTTTGAGCCAGAAGGGAAGGATGTTGAGCAGGGATGTTGCTCAGTGTTTTATAAAAATACTGACACCTGAGCCTCCCTCTGGAGGGGGCGACCTGGGCACTGAAAAGGAGTTATCCCCATGAAGACCCTGACGTCACTCAGCCAAGGCTGCAACCCACTAATACCTGAATTCTATTCAGGTATTAGACTTTGGATGCATCCCTCTAATTTAAGTACTATACCCTCCTCCTTTAAGGCCAAAATTTTCTTAGTGTGAATAGCCCAAAAGAGAAGGAAAAAAGAATTTTTCTATAGTTGGTGAAGGGACAGTCTCAAGGGGAGAAAGGAATGAATCTGGCTGTATGGATTGCAAATGCTGGGTTGCATCAGAATCCCTTGGGGCGCCCAATAATCTATGCAGGTGCCAGGGCCTTACTTACACCTGATGGCCTAGAAGTTGTGGGCATGAGGAGCAGCAGGCACCTGAAATTTTTCTTTCTTTGCTTTATTTCTGTTAGTACATATTTATCCTACATATTGATCACATTCGTCATAGAGACTTTGAACCTTAATTCCTTCCTCCCCTCCCCTCCCCTCCCCTCCCCTCCCCTTCCCTTCCCTTCCCTTCCCTTCCCTTCCCTTCCCTTCCCTTCCCTTCCCTTCCCTGCAGGGCCCCCTCCCTTCCCCATTTATAAAAGGTTTGTTTCCATCTTCTCCCTTCCATTCTCTTTTTTTTCTTTTCCCTCCCTTCCCCCCCTACTTCTCATTCTCCTTCCATTTAAACATATTCCTCCTATTTCCAGTATGTTCCCTTCATTATACTCCCCATTTACCCTTTGAGTTTCTCACAGAAGAAAAATAGTGCTCTATTTAAACTTGTCTGAGGTGCGTTCATTTTCCCACAAATGACACAAGTTTATCCTTCTTTATGGCAGAGTAGTACTTCATTTGTACTTATAAATACCATATTTTATTTATCTGTTCAACTGTTGATGGACATTTGAGCCATTTACAGGATTTAGATGTTATAAATTGTGCTACTATAAACAAGGATATGCACATATCACTGAGGTATGATGTTTTTTAACGTCTTTTGGGACGATACCTAGAAGAACAGGTAGGTTACATGGAACCTCTCGTTTTAGTGTTTGGAGGAATCTTCGCACTGATTTTCACAGTGGTTATACCAGTCTACACTGCCACCAACAGTGGAGAAGTGTTCTTTTTCCTCACAGCCCCACCAGCATTTGTTGTTGGTTAATTTCTTGACGATAGCCATTATTTCTGGGGTGAGGCGGAATCTCAGTATTGTTTTAATTTGCATTTCTCCAGTGACCAGTCATGTTGAACATTTTTCATTTATTTATTTGCTGTTTGTGCTAAGAAGTATCTATCCATTTCAGATGCCCACTTTTTGACTCATACTTTAAGTTTGGGGAGGGATCTGATTTTTTTTAGTTCTTCTATATTCTAGATGTTAGTCCTTATCTGAAGCATAGCTGGTAAAATTTTTTCCCATTCTGTGGTCTCTTCATTCCACTGGTGGTTTCTTTTGCTGTGCAAAAGCTTTTTAATTTGATGTGCTCCCATTTGTTGATTCTTTGGAATATTTCCGGTGTTAATGGGTTTTTTTTTTTTCATAAATTCTTTGCCTACACCTACATCTTCTAGAGTTATACCTATTCTGTCTTCCACCAGATGAAGTGTGTCTGGTTTTACATTTAGATCTTTATTTGGATTTTCATTTAGAGGCATCTGAATTTTGAACTGGGTCTCCTAGGGTTTTGATGCCTACCAAAGAAAAGAGTCCCACAGAACAATACGAGAAAAAGAATACCAGTTCACAGAAGTCTGAAAAGCTGTAGGATCTGGGGGAAAATATCAGAAGGTTGGAGTGGGCAGAGCTGTAAAACCTGTTCCATGTCTCATGATCTCCTTAAAAAATATTTGTTTATTGAAGTGATTTCTTACTGTTTATCTTTTCTTGAAACTCTGTAATATTTCGGTCCTTTTTCTGTTTTTTTTTCTGTTTAAATAAAAAAATAAAAAAAATGTGTTTATTGAAGTGAAATTGACGTCACATAAAAGTAACCATTTTATTTTTATTTTGGGTAACGGGAATTGAACTCAGGCCCTCACTCTTGCAAGGTAGGTGAAAAGTAACCATTTTAAAATGAAAAATTTAGTGACATTCACAGTTTTCTGCAATCAACACTGTCATCCTGTCCTGAAACATTATCATTACCTCCAGAGAAAACCCATACCCTTTAAAGAGTTACTCCTCATTCTTTTCTCTCGTGCCACCCTGGCTACTCTGGGAGGCTGTGTTGTGGTGCCTGCTGGTCTTACATCTTATAAACTCTTGGAAGGGAGTGGGTTGGAAAGTTCTGCCCATGAGATTGCATCCCTAGGAACACAGTTCATCTTTGCCACTTCTCCTGTGAGAACATTCAGAGCAACAGTAACTGGCTTGCCAGTCTCACATCAAAACGACTTGACCAGGCAAAGTGGAAATCTGCAAGTGTCTGGTGCTTTAACCTCGTAGAACTAGACTTAGTTTACTCAGCAGCTTGCTAGTTGACTGCCACTTTAGTGTGAAATACTATCTAGGTTATTTCTAAGGGCAAAGCTGTATTCCCCCAAATTGATTTGTTGAAACTCTAACCTCTAGTGCAATGGGCACCTTTGGAAGATAATTTGGTGTAGATGGTTCCTTCAGCGTGGGATTAGTGCTCTTATAAGTAGTGATACCATTTGAAGTCACACCAAGAAGGCAGCCACCTGCAAGCCAGGAAGTGAGGCCTCACCACAACCCAGCCATGGTGGCACCCTGATCTGGCACCTCCTGCCTCCAGAAATTTGACTAAGTTGGTGTAGCATAAGCCACTTTGCGATTGGTATTTTGTTAATGGCAGCTGGAATTAAGTTAAGGCAGTTGGAAATCTGTATCTGCCTTTGCAGGTTTCAGGTGACTTAATCCTTGCTGTCTTTCTCCATCAGTTTTGTTCTCTGTGACCACTGCAGCTTCTGCTTGGCCCTCCCAGCACTGTCCCCCCCAGGGTTCATCCCCAGTGCATGTCTGTGAGGTGTCATCTGTGCCTTTCCTGTGTCCTCTCAAAGATCAGCCAAGAGACCAGTCTGCTACCTCACTAAAAGGGATCCTGTCCCTTCCCTGCCTCCTGCCACATGTTTCTTTGTAAGGATTCCAGTTTTCTATCAGTCCCCACCCAGGCTTCTGCTCCACAAGTTCAGCCAGATCTAAGACCATTTATCAAACCACTTTTTTGCAGCAGTAGCAAACAAAACTATAACCTTTATTATAATTATTTTATCTAGTTGAGGGCAATTTTTTTCATTTCTAGATAATTATTTTCCATTGAAAGTTTGAACAAAATCGAATATAGACTTGCATTTCAATACTTGTTTCGTGTTTGCTTCAGGATCTAGGCTTGGAAGGACCTCAGGACTAAGAAAGAATGGACCTGTGCGGTTTTATTCTGTGAAGTCAGTGACGGTTGTGGCACCGCAGGTAACTCGTGCAGTTCCCATCTGAAGTGCTCCCCTTAGTGTGCCTGCTTCTCATGCCACTCGAAGGAGACCACATTGTCCCATGCTGTGTGCCACTGAAGGAAGTTTGCCCCTGAGACATTCTCTGTCTCTGACCCGTTCACTGACTGTAGTTAATATATTTTATACACCTAAAAGCTCACAATAGCTAAGTGGCTTCTGCACACCTTCAGTGAGTTTGATTGTGAATTTCTAAATGAAGTAAGAGACTGCAGAACAAAGTTGCCACCCACGTGGGGTCTGAAGTCAGACCTGTGCTTCATTACTGGATGATGCTGAGATTTTGGAGGTAGCTACTCAACATCAGCCTCTTTAAGCCTCACCTGCTCCCTTGCCTCCAAGAAGCATCCCCTCCCCTCACATTTTTGCCATCTTTGAAACGGGGATGCATCTTGGCAGTGGCAGGTGATTGTTTAATTGGCAGAATAATTTTCTTTCTTAGTGACATCTTGAGTAATGAGGTGCCTAACAATAGAGATGGCATCTTGGAATTGATGAATATGGAAATCCATGCAGATTTGCTTAGCTTAATGCTTGAACATTCTGAGTTCAATAGCTATTAACAAAAATGCTTTTGTCATGATTTCAGTTGTGGCACACAAGTACCAAGATGGCTTTAGGCATAATTTCACCATCTCCTTCCATGTCTGAAAGTCTCTCCCTGCTCCCAACCTTGTTGCACCATCAGGCCCAGAAATTCCTTTTTGCCCCACCTGTCCTATCCTTTGACCCTCTCCTGGTCCTGCCTTTCTCTGGGACCTGGTGCAAGAGACCCTTCAGGGTTTGAGTAACACTGCTGATTCCTTCTCCTTTTGTCTCCACACCCTGCAGAAGCCACCCCCATGTATACATGACCTTGCTTGCTGAACCATCCCCAGGGCCTCTTAAGATAGAGACCTGAAATCTCAACTTGCCTGATACATTAGTCTATTTTCTGTTGCTTACATAGTAACCTAATACCACAGGCTGGGTAAGTTTTAAAATATGAAGTTTATGTGGTTCTCGGGGCACAGGGTTGAGGAGCTGTGTCTGGTGACATCTTCTTGCTGTCAGTCTCAGGGTGGTACAGGGTGTCATCACATGGCGAGAAACACATACACATATCTGTCTAGTCTCCCTCCTGCTTCTCATGCAGCCACCAGGACTCAAGAATGAGAACTCCATCAAAATGACCCTACTTTAAGTTTCCAACCTCTTACTATTTCACAACAGGGATTCAATTTCAACACGGGAAGCCTTTGGGACATTCAAACCACATCCAAACTGTGGCACCTGCACAGTTTTCTTTCTTATTTCTCTATTCCTTTTCTCCCTGGTGTCAGATACAACACTCTTACAAGCTTTTGAAAAGGTTGGTATCTGTCAGCCAGGGCCTTCTCTGAGGTGGGAACCACACCAGTTCTTTGAACAGATAGAATTTAGCGTAAATGATTGATTGCTAACTAGAACCAAAGTTGTTATCTGGAGCAGAAGAGAACTCTGCGGTATCACAGAGCAGTAACTCCTGAAAGCAGATGCCACCCCCAGAGATTCGGAAATTGGTGCGGAAGCTGGAAATGTTGAAACCTAGGAGCTCAGAAGAGGGCTGGCTCAGAGCTGAAACTCGCATGGCTGGTAGGAGGAGGTAGAGCAGGCTGGGGAGGCGTCCTAGGCTGCACCCAGGAAGCTGCTTTTCCAAGTGTTGAAAAGGCCACGCGTTTTACCTGGCGGTATAGGAAAGTGTTACTGCTGCCATGGTGAAGTGGGCTGCTGAGGTGAAGCTCAGAAGGGCGGGTGCCGAGGAAGGAGCGTGTCCTTTCTCAGGCCCCATGGTTTCCCTCCCATCAGGCAGAGCCTGTCACACCAACAACATGGATTGTGAGTCCTTGGCCCCAGGATCAGAGATACATACATGAGGTGTGGTCAGAATATACAGGGGATGTTTAAAGTTTAGTGCAGTGAAAGACACATTGCCAGTAATGTGTTCACAGTGGGGCTGTAATTCTTGTCTCACTGCTGGGAAGCTCTGAACTACCAGTTGTACATGCATGACTGTCCCATTGGGTGGCATGGGACAGTTCCATTGGGTGGTTGAAGTCAGTGGGAATGAGTTAGTTCCCCTCAAAGACTCCTCCTGATTTGAACTAGCTTATCCCATCATTCTTGCCACTTTCTGAAGCGCTTTCAGAAGTCCTCTTTCACATCTTTGGAAGGGGTGATTAAAAATGTGAATGCTGCCAAGTGCTACCCAAAGGAACAGCTGGCTCGTAACAGCATTACAGTGTGTCCTCCTCTACCTTATTCACTTGATCTGACACTGTGTAGTTTTATCTGTTCTCCAATGTCAAAATGACCAGGGGAAATAAATGCTTTGAGTCAGTTCAGGACATCCACATAGCTATGACAGTGCAAGGAAAGATATTTCTGAAAGAGGATCTCCAGAAATGCTTCAGACAGTGGCAAGAATGATTGGATATGTATGTTTGAAGAAAGGGGAGTGCTTTTAGGGGGTATATGTCTTTTACTGTGATAATATTTTTGAATTAATCATTCACTATCTTTCAGTCACAGTGTAGAAAGGTACATATGGGCTTAGAGACAAGGTAGCACTGTGACCTTTAGTTAATCACTAACCCCATGTTGCAGTAGTAAAATGAATGTGTCCACCAGCAGCAGATACTGACCGTGAGTGACTCAACAGGAATGGTGCTTATAGAATGACCTAAGTACCTTCAAGCAGAGGAAGAGCAAGCTGGAGAACCAGGCTCATGGCTCAGCTTCCAGTACAATGCCCCAAAGCAAGTCATTGAACTGAACTGTTCTAGAAAGCACTGCTTGCTATAGAGCACCAGATGTCTGAGGTTTACTCTATGCCTGTGTCCTTGCCAGATCTGTGATTGTGGTGCACTTGGTACCACTCAGCCACTCAGCCTGTACCTGTCAGCCAATACCAGGGGGAGAGAGAAAGAGAGGAAGAGTCTCTGCTGATTTTACCACCCCCAGAGACAGACCAACATAGGTGGATCTGGTTGGCAGCACTTGGCCATGAGGCTGTGCCCTGGCTACACCAATGCCAAGAAAGCTTGTCTAGCATATAAGCTCTTAGGATGGGAAGAGTCTTTGTCCTCTTTCAAGCCCTAAAAAATGAGCAGTTCCCTAACCACAGAGAGGGGTCCACACAGGAGGGCCCAAACAGAAGGACCACATTGGGCAGGATCAGCCAGTGGAAACCTCCAGAGGCTTCTCAGTGGAGTCTTGGTCCCTAATGTGCCAAGAACTGCTAAGGATTACTCTGGAGAGTACAGAAAACATGCATCACAAATGGTCACAAATATAAGGTCACAAGAAGCCCTTGGTAATGAGCACTGTTGGATCGTTTCATTTCAAGGTACTCAGCAGGTCTCCCAATGATTAGCAGTCCTGAGGAATCTCACCTGCAGAGTGCTACATGCTGTGAGAGTCCAGGAGCCCAGGCTGGCTCTTAATTAATTTTTGAGCAGGCATTCAGGGAGGATTAAATATTATTACATTCCAGACACAGCTGCAGTTGGTGAGAAGAGTATGTTTTTGAGGATGGCAGTGAGAAAATAAGGCACAGTCAAAAGTGAAGAGCACATGGTGGCAGCCTGATCCCTGCATTCTGGGAGACTGGTGCAGGAAGATTGCAAGTTTG
>PVLA01019100.1:0-12980 GCA_004027455.1 Hydrochoerus hydrochaeris
TCCTTCCTTCCTTCCTTCCTTCCTTCCTTCCTTTCTTTTTTAACACAGCTCACTCTAGTTCAGGCTAATTTTGAACTCATGCTGATCCTCCTGCCACACCTTGCCCAGTGCTGTGCTTACAGCTGTGCACCATCAATTTTAAAGCAGTTGTTTCTTCATCAGCTGGGGTGGGACCTGTCAAAAACAGCACAATAGCCTTCCATTTACTTCTTGAAAACTCATCATTTGTCACAGAAAAGACTAAAGAATGTGCCCATACCTGGATAGTTTTTGTCAGAAGGTATCTATTCATTCATTCATGTTCCAAAGAATTCTTTGCTGAGTTAATTTCTGGATCCACTCAATCGTTCCCAAAACCGTGTATTATTCTTTAGAAATGTCTACATTCTCCCTGTCCCTTTGCCTTAGGAAGAAAGATTATCAGCACCTGTGATGGTTAATCTTGATCAACTCGATGGAGAAAGTTATAGGACATCACAACTCTGGATATCTGTGGGTGTTTCCAGGGACCACTGGATCATTAGGACTCTACTTCATCAGTGGATTAATCCACTGATGAGATCATAATTTGATGTCATTATGAGGAGGCCATGGAAACAGGAGGTGTAGCCCAGTTAGACATGGTGTGCATCATGACAGCACAACCTTGAGGACTACAACTGATCTGCCATTTCCTCTTTGGCTTTTGCTATGCTCTGCTTCCTGGTTGTCAAGCGGAGGGCAGATTTGCCTCCTCCCATCTCCCGATTCTACTTCACCTCAGGACAACAGTAATGGAACCAACCAACCATGGACTGCAACTTCCAAAACTGTAAACCAAATATAGTCTTTCCTTTTTCATGGTTATTTATGCCAGATATTTGCTCACAGCAAGTACAACATCTAAATGAACAAAACTATCAAACTCTGATAATACCTAAATCTTGCTGGGTTAGGGGAGAGTCACCTTCTTGTGATTCCTCTATGCAACTTTAATGAAATTCTATACTTTTTCTTCCATTAATCTAAGTATTTCATCCTATTTAACTGTTAGAAGGCCACAGAGAAGCTTACTCTCTTTCTATATTTTTGTTTTTAATAGCTTTTCATTATTATTATGAAATTATATTATTATGAAAATGTCCATTTATATACTCATATATTAACTCTCTAGTAGAACGTAAGGACCCAGCAGAAAGGGTTCTTTTTTTCCCTGGACATCTTGTTACATAAGGAAAATAGCATAGAGAAGTCACATGACTTAAACAGATGTAGGATTCTGTACACGTTATATAGCATAAATACCATTTTTTTACATCCTATTTTGTGCAAAATTACATTTCATAGTGGGTAATATGTATACATAAAAATTTAAAGCCTTATTTTAAAGATCTTAGTTTAGTTTTTAAAACAAGGCATTTACTTATTAATATTGAATGATCTGAGATTTATACTACCAAACAAAATCAAAGAATGCAGTAAGTGTGTATATGAGTATGTACTTTAATAATCAGAGATAGTAAGTTCTAAGTTTGCAAAGAGAATATAAGCAAATGTGCCACAAGAAGCATTTTTTCTATAGTATCATCATTTGTATTTTGATTTCATGTTGTTTAATTTTTGGTGGTTATTAGATTTTTTTCTCTTTGTTTATATGAATAGCATACACAGACTTTCCTGAAAGGATTGTACTCTTTGTATTTATTTTGTATATTTAAGTTATTTTTAATAAACTCAACTATTTCTTAAATTTCTGCAAGTCTATTTGAAATAAAAGAAGATATAATATTAGTGAAAGTCAAAATCACCATTGTGAAGCAGAAAAGGGAAATCATGAATATAGGCACCAATGTGGGAAAATCTTCACCTTTGGAGGAACTCAAATGGCTTAAAAGATTTTTCTTTTCAAAGCATAATGTATCATGAAAATTATCCTCAAAATGTTATTAGTCATAAACATTGTTGAAAACTTTTCCATCCATTTTACCATTTCTTCTTTACCATCCCCTCTATGAGAATTTCACCATCAAATTCATCTAATAGGCTTACTTCATACTTACTTTAAAAATTCATTGAAAGTGCTTGCACCCCTGACAGAATGATCTTCATGAAGGAAATCACACTTAATCCTGATATATATTATTTACACATATTACATAAGTGGAACCATTACTAAATGCAGTGTTGGGAGATAAAATTATAAACATAGTGGCCTTCAATTAATCTCATAGACATTTATGCTGTCTTTATTTTCATTTAACATAGCCAGTGTTACAAGGCAAGAAAGTTGCTCAGCTATGTCTTCACTCCCTCTTACCTACTACTTACAGAGGCAAAAGACACACAATAAGTAATACTCAGTGTCAAACCAAGTTGCACATGTACTTCTGTGATAAAGAGGGCAAGATGAGAATATAGGGGTGGAGAATACTAAAAGTCAAAATGGAGTCACTCAGGCTAAAGATACAATCACTCAGGTAAAACCAAGTTCTTTATCTGAACTTCTGAGAAACTGTGACTAGATCAATAAGTCAAATTTCCCAAAGGGATGAGTTTCATTAACATAATGATGAGATTTCCCCTGCTTTAATTCTTTTTGTTTCTGCAAAAATCATGTGATATTAGCTACTTATTTTCCTATTGTTCTGTCTCCTTATTCTGGTCTTGTAAGAGAAGTTACTTTATTTTTAAATGACCAATCTAGTCTTTGTTCTTTTGTGTTTGCTTTTTCCATAAACTATTGAACAAAATTCTTCTACTCACCCATTCAGAATACTCCTTCTATTTTCTGGAATGAATTAGATAGATTTGAGAATCAAAATAAAACCAATTAAAATATTTTAACTAAATTTATATAATTTTGTTCTTTAACAAATCTGACTTTTAGAACTAATTAATAATTGTAGCAAGGTTGCAGGACATAAAGGACATAAAGTTAATACACATTGTTTAATACCTTTGCTGTATGATATCAAGAGGAATTTGAAATTAAAAACATAATATCATATATGTCACTCCCAAAAATGAGCTATATAGGTATAAAGTTAACAAAATAAGTACAACATCTAAATGAACAAAACTATCAAACTCTGATGAAAGAAATCAAGGAACTAAAGGAATGGAGAATTATCTATGCAGATGGACAGAGAATCAATATTGTCAAGATGTTAGTTCTCAATGATACAGGGAGCACTAAGGTAGGATTTTGAAACAGTAACCTGAGAGAAAATGAACAGGCAGTTCCAGTTTTCCAATCAGAGCAAGAAAATAAATCAGGCTGTTAACTAAGCAACCAGACATTTGTATTCTTCAAGGTAAGTGGGATGGACAGACAAACTGTATAAACCCAATGCAAGTGACAATGGCAATAAATTTGATCAAAAGTGAATTGTAAATTGCATTGTACTTTCACCATAATGCATTTCTATGATAAGCTCTTTACTCGTTAGGGGATATAACATAATTCAAAGTACATTTTGCAACATGCACAAACTCACCCCTGGACAGTAGCTAAACTACACCCTGTCTAGAAACCTCCGCCACTTGTGAAAAAGAAAAAAGAATGGCCATTGTCATTCATTGGAGACTTCATAAAAGAGAAAGGACTTCTTTGTGCAAGGTGTTTCCATTAATAGTTAAGCTTAACTAAGCTACTGGGCCAATTAGGCAGCCTGCTGGACTAATTTTGCTTAATAATCATCTATATTACTTTTGCTCTAGAACTAATCTATGTCTTATGTTCATCATATATAAGCCTTACAACCCACTATCTGGTAACACCAGTTTGATTTGTAGAAAATCCTGATTTGATTTAATGAAACTCCTGGTAATTTGTTTTGTGGATATCATCAAACTGGTCATGAAGTTTACATGGAGAGATAAAAGACCAAGCATAATTTTTATGGATTAAAAACTGGTAGTCAATTTAACGCCAGCTGGATTAATTCCCATGGTGCTGAGTGTAGATGTCCCACCTGAGGAAAGTTGCCAGCATAAATAGAGATGTGGAGAAGGAAAAGTTATGCATTGAGGTGTTGAGGCATTGAGGCATTGTGGGCTCTCCTACGAGTTGCTGTTTAAGTCTTTCGGTTTTCTTGGAGAAGCTCTGGTCCTCACATCGAGCATTGCTTCCTGGTTCCAGAGGGGAAGACTTATGCCGCTTGGTCTCCAGGATGACCTCGTCACTCTGGCTTCCTGGCATGTACTCGACTGTGCTTATCATTGGAGGAGCTCGGGGCCTCCATGTCACTGAGGATGGCTGTGGTGCTTTTCAGGACAGACCTGGTCTTTGTTGTGTGTGTGACTTCTCGGCTCCAGTGTAGAACCCTCAATCTACCAGCACAGCTCTTTCACCCTGCTGGCATAGACTTCCTGGTTTCCCTGCTGACCTTTGGGCCTTCCCAGCATGGATCTGTAAAAGAGACTGGTGTGAGTCCTTCTTGTGGGCTCTAGACCTCCAGTTGGATTTGTGGGAGGCATTGTCACGAGCTCTGGGTCTTCATCTGGACTCAGGTGGGACGTTGCTATGGGATTCAGGCCCTTGGTTAAATATTCTATGTCTTTAGTGTTGTGGATAGATTTCCTGCATTTTGTTGTGTTAACTCTGGGTGGCCATCCTAAAATAATGTTATAAACTCCATGTTCTGATTCTAATTGTTCTCCTCACAACCCCTGACTACAACAATAGTCAATGAAATACTGTACGAGAAGAACAAAGTTGGAGAACTGATACTACCTGGATTCATGACTTAGTATAAAACCATACAAGTCAAAATAGTGTCATATTGGTAAAAAGATAGAAAAAGAGTTCAATCTAACTTAATAAAGTTCAGAAATGGATGCATATAAATACAATCTAGGAGACAGATTCTACTACTGTAGAATATGCCTGTCTGGCAGAAAAATCATTTTGAGATTAGTTTGGGAAACAGTATCCCAGGAGAGACTCTCAAAACAGAATCTGACATATTCTTTTGTAAGAGGAATGTACATTTGTGAAGAATATCTGATTTGTAAGGTAATCTCTCCTGCTCAGTATTGGGAAGAGAGGGATGACTCTAAGTCACAAGAGATTTATATAAGGAAGAAGGCACTATGTCTTGCAAACATGTACTAGTAAAAAGTAAAAACTGAAAAAACTACAACCGGCTGAGACAGTGCAAATGCTCAGCTGTTGCTAGGGTAGGGCATGAGTGTAGAAGGTAGCATAAATAAATGGAGCCCAATAGAGTCAGGACAATGAAATTCTTCGAGATAATATATTGGCATATATGCACTATTACGCATTTGTCAAAACCCAGAGAATGTACACAGTGAGGAATGAATTCTAAGGACAACTACAGATTTTGGATGACAATGATGTGCCATTGTGGTTCATTAATTATAACAAATGTTATAATCCTACTCTCATGCAGGATACTGATAGTGCAGAAGTCTATGTATTGAGAAAAGCCAGAAACATTTGGAAACTCTTAAGTACTTTCTGCTCTATTTTGCTGTGAATCTTAAACTGCTCTTAAAAGCTGTCTATTTAATAGAAAATGACAATAGAAAAATGTGTAGAAATGATTTCAGTAGACTATTGAAGATTATTTAATATTAATATTAAAACTCAAGGTCCGCCACAACAGTTTTTATTTTATTATTTCAAGTTTTAAAGAGACCTCTTGATCTTATATATCAGTTGGCATACAGAAAAATGAATAAAATACATAAAAATATTGAAAGCAGACATCTGTAGGAAATAAAGTTCTATGGCTAATAGTTGAGCTTCTTGAAACAAAGGATAGATGAGCAAAAAAAAGTATAACCTCTTTGTTTAACTGAAGATTTGTTTGTTTTATTTTTTAACACAATGTGTATCTCAGCTTAGCCATGAAAAATAACTCCCCGTACAGTCGATGCTGATCTTGAAATTGTGACAATCCCGTGTCAGTCTCCCACCACCAGGGCTACCAATGTGCATCACCATTCCCAGATCCTAGTTTTGTATGTTACAAAAACCTTCAAAATGGAAGTTTCAGAGACTTCAAAAGATGCACTTGTATAGTAAGTGTAGTAGAAGAGGATATTTGTGGATAACAATGTAAAAAGGGTTATAAACCAATGATAACGAGCCCAGACAAGACCTATTCTTCAGGTTCTACTTGAGTGTCCCTTTAGTCTTCCTTCCCTCTTGATATGGGGCAAGACTTCTCTGGGCATGAAGGTCATCTAGAGATAAGAGAGTAGGGCTGAGGCAAACCAGACAACAAACTGGGTATGATTTTGTGTCAGAGGTCATAAAAACCCATGACTAACAGATTGACCATGATGTTTCTTAAAAAGAGAGGATAAAAACAAAACATAGGAGCCAAAGCAATGTCAGGCTTGCAACTCATGAGCATTGTAGGTTAATCATAAAAGTACGATTTTCAGTCATTCACTCTCATGTGGACACAACCAATCAAAACTTGCAGTTTCTGAACTTTGTATTTACATATGGTGAAAAATCAAGCAAATTTTTCAATAGGGCTTTATATCTCACATAAGAACAAGTGAATTTTGGATAGAAAAAATTTCCCACTGGGTTATTTGCATGAGAGGAAAGTGAACCCAGATATTTTGGATACAAAAGACTCCTTTCCCATTATCCTCAAGCCACTGTTAACTTTTTCACAGGTCCTCTCTCACCTTGTAGAGCATACCTCTTTTTTGTCTTCAGTAAATGTATGTCTTTACTAACTTTTCTGTGTATCTTTTGTAAACAAAGGAGTGGGAAAGAAGCTCAATAGACTCCTCACCCTGTAACAATACTTTTAGGTCAAGTAGACTAGAAAATTCTCTTACGACTGCTTCATGTAGTAACACGAGAGATCAGTATAAACTTGTTTCTGTGGCTTTCTCAATTGCTAAGCCATCATATTTTGGATATATTGTTCTCTGAGCTCTGACAATATGAAGTTCTAAAATTAAATGGAGAAATGTATCAAGTATCCAAACAATTCATTGGCATGGGTAATGCATATATCATTAAAATATTAATGTAAACATTTTAGTTTTCAGTATGTTCTCAGAAATATTCACGTATTTTGTGAGTAAATTCTAATTTATAAGAGCAGGAGTCATATGTTTCCAACAGGAAAACCAAAGGCAGGAATTTGCATTTGTTTGTTCTCTAGAATATTTTCAGGACATATAATAACATTAAGCATATTCTAAAATGTTATGGGTTAGATCTAAAAAGTTCCCCAATAGCCTGATGCTCAAAAGTGGGATTTTGAAAGGTGATTTTTATCAAGAGGTCATTGAATGTGCTTTTAGGAGATTAAACCTGGTCAAAAGAGTCAGTTCACTGTTTGTGTGACCTGGAAGGATAAATTCTGTCCCTGGTTCCTGCCTTTTTTTTCTTGCTGCTTCATGGCCACCATGACATGAGCAGCTATCCTCCAAAATGTTCTTCCAAAGGGCTGCTTCTGCCTTGGAGCTGCCTTGCCATGAACTAAACTGACTAAAACTGTGAGCCAAAATAAACCATTTCTAGTTTCAGTTGCAGTTGTTGGGTATTTATGTCAAGCTGATAGGAAGCATCTAATACACAGGCATAGGTTTCAAGGCATTTTTTTCTTGAATGAATGGTTATTTTGTAACACATAAGTACAATTTCAGTGCCATAATTCAGATTTGGTTAGATACTTTATTCCTAAATTTCTGTCTTTAGAAGTTGCTTTTTGCTTTGTTGCGTATTTCTAATGGTGTAAATAATTGATAATGAACAAGTATTTCTAGCATCCTGTCTTTCACACATATAAAATTCTATTTCTATTTCTCATTCTTATAGTTTTGTGAGGTGAATTGTGAAAAGAAGTGACAGATTCTAAAATATTTCTTCAGTAAGGCAAGGTAGTTTGGTACTATTTTAACAGTCATGTGAGTTATGGAATTTAGTGGTGACCTACAAAGAACTATAAAGAAAAGAAATAAATTTTGTTGTAGGCCACTAAGATGTCAGAACATCTTAACTGATGCAACCAACCATTAGAAAACAGCATTAATGAGTATTGTTTTTAGTATGCTTTAATTTGTATGCATTTTCTTGTCTTTATTTTATCTCTATTAGCTCCAATTTTCAGTGAAATCTATTTGTGTTTTATTTAGGAGTGTATTGAATTTATGGTTGAATTTCTGATGATTTAAAGTTATAGATTTATTGAGGTCCACTACAAGAGTTTCAATAATTTAAAGTTATTTATTGCTCAATAAAAATTTAAAATTACCTCCATAAATATTATGCATATTTCTTGGTAAATATATTCTCGATGGCTTGGTTTTGTAGTTGCTACAATGGGTGGAATTTTTTTTTTATTATGATTCTTATGTGATATATATATATATGTATATATATATATATACATATACATATTTATATAATGTGAAGAAATTAATGCAGCGTATTAGGTTTTACATTGGTTAAATATATTTTGTACACCTGGGAACCATTCTGAGGCATATGGAGACCAAAGTCTGTACCTAGCAACATGTAATAAACAGAACCCTTGGTGAGGCCCATGGGGAACAAGAGTTCACCCCCAGTGACCCATCTACACACAGAAAATGTATGTGAGGTTTTCAGGGGCTGGGAAACAGAACCCAGCAACCCACCCACACGAGGGAACAATCTCTTGAATCTCATCAGGAACAGGAGTCTGCATCCAGAGACCTGCAGCCATAGGTGATGCTCAGTGAGCTCTACTGTCAGATGGGCCACCAGCACAGGAATAAACTTGGACTTGGTATGCAACTAATTCAAGGGAACACAGGAAAATGCCAAAAATAAAGAACAAAATGCAATCTCAAACTTCTAGTCCATCCAAATAAAGCACAGGAGACATTGATAAAGATGAATTTGGAAATCAAACACCTGAAATGTCTGAAATGATAGCAATAGAAGTAAAGAAAATCATATAACAAATAATCTCTCAGGTAAAAACAGAAATGATAGACATAATAAAAGAATTGGTGAGTAAATCCAATGAAGACATAGATTAAAAAAAATAGAAGAGCATAGGCAAGTGATGGAAATCTTGAAAGAATAATACAGGAAACAACTACAATACATGAAACAGATTCAAGGACATATCCAGGAAATCAAAAATTCCATTGAAAGCTGGCAAAATTACATAAATGAAATTGGAGACAGACTCTCAGATCTTGAAGTCAGGATTGAGGCTAGTGATCATGAAAGGAAAGATTTTTTAAAAATAACAGGAAATCAGGAAATAATTCAGTAGCTGCAAGATGATGTAAAGAGAAGAATATAAGACTGATTGGTATCAATGAAAAAAGCAGACCACACAAATGATATAAAAGGATTATTTGCAGAAGAAATAGCAGAAAATTTCCCAAACATGGGAAAACAAACTGACATACAGATAAGTGAGGGATATAGAACTCCAATTGTCCATACCTAAAATAAATCTACACCCTCAACATATAATAATCAAGATCCCAGAAATTCAGCATGAGAACAGAATATTAAAAACTGCTAGAAAAAACAAACAGATCACCAAAAAGAAAAGACTATCAGAATCATGGCAGACTTTCCAACACAAACCATCAAATCAAGCAAAGCTAGAGTGAAGACCTGATAAATATATATGTATATATAATCAGGTAATATATATTACCTAATTAATATATATGTTTGTATAATATATATATATATATATGAAGAAATTAATGCAGCATGTTAAGTTTTACACTGGTTAAATATATTTTGTACACCTGGGAACCATTCTGAGGCATATGGAGACCAAAGGCTGTACATAGCAAAAGGTTATATGTTTTACTTTTATCTAGTAAAAGAAAACAACTTCCACCTCAGATTTTTGTATCTTGCAAACTATCTTTCAAAATTAATGGAGAAATAAGTTACCTCCATGACAAAGAAAAACTGAAGAACTTCATGACCACACAACCCTACAAAAAGTACTGAAAAACATTCTAGAAAGAGATAAAAGTGACCACAATTCTAAGATTACAACAGAAAGAAACCAACAAGCAGTACAAGCAATTAGAAACAGGGAGGTAGTAGGGAACCAACAGAAGAAAGATACCATGATAAAGGTAACCATTTATGAGTTATAACCATTAATGTAAGTACAATGTCAATTCACCAATCAAAAAGAAGACTATCAGAGTAGATAAAACAATTCAACAATGTACTGTACACAAGAAACATGTAACTCAACAGAAAATTCAGAGACTGAAAGTCAAAGGATGGAAAACAATAACCTATGCAACAGAGCACAGAAAAAAGCAGGGATAACTATTCTATTTGCAGACAATGTAAACATCAAACAAAAATGATCAAAAGAGATAAAGAGGGTCACAACATACTTGTTAGGGGAAAACTTCAAGAGGAAGAGATAATAATCACAAATATATATGCACTCAGCTATGTAAGATAAATATTAATAGACATGAAAATTCAAGTAAGCCATAATACAATTATAGTGGGAGACCTTACAACCAGATTGTCATGAAAAGACAGATTAGCTAGACAAAAACTCTGTGAAGAAATAATTAAATTGAATCTAATTTGTGAACAAATGGATTTAGTAGATGTGTATAATATTCTACTTAGCAACATCAGAATGCACATTATTCTCAGCTGCACATGAGACATTCTCTAAAATAAACCACATACTAGCCCATAGAACATGCTGAAGTAAATACAAAGGAACTGAAATTATTCCATATATATTATCTGACCATAGTGCAATGAAATTAGAAATTAATGATAAAAGTAACCACCAAAGCTCCATAAACATATGGAAAATAAATAGCACCCTACTGAATAATCAATAGGTCGCAGAGGAAACTAAAGAAGAAATTAAACAATATATACAATCAAACCAAAATGCAAATTAAACTTACCAGAATCCATGAGATACAATGAAAATAGTCCTCAGAGGGAAATTTGCAGCAGTATATTGTCGCATCAGAAAGACAGAACCAGCACAAATAACCAATCTAATACTGCACCTAAAACTTCTAGAAAAAGAAGAACAAGCCAAGCCCAAAGCCCAAAGAAGAAAGCAAATTATAAAAATCAGAGCAGAAATTAATGCATTTGAGACTAAGACAATAAAACAAAGAATTAATGCATTGAAAAGTTCATTCTTTGAAAGAATAATAAAATTCATAAATCCCTAGCCAAACTTATCAAAAAAAAAGAAAGAAAAAATTCAAATTTTTTTCAATAAAAAATGAAAAGGGTAAAATTACTACAGATCTGTGGAAATACACTAGGTCACCCATGCCTACACTGAAAGCCTTTACTCACATAGGATCAAAAACATGAAGAGATGGACAGATTCCTAGAAACATATGACTTACTAAAACTGGATCAAGAAGATATATATTTTCTGAATAACCCAATATTAGCTAATGAGATTGAAAATGTAATTAAAAATTTAACCCCCCCAAAAAAAACCCATGCCCTAATAGATTCACAGCTGAATTCTATTAGAAATTTAAAGATGATTTTATACCAATACTCCTTTAACTCTTCAATGAAATTCAAAGGGAAGCCATATTCCCTAATTCATTCTGGGAGGCAAATATTGCTTGATGCCAAAACCAGAGAAAGACCCAACCAAAAAAGAAAAGTACAGACTAATCTCTCAAATGAACATAGATGCAACAATCCTCAATCAAATACTAGCAAGCAGAATGCATCAAATCACCAAGAAGATTACTCAACACAACCAAGTAGGATTCACCCAAGAGTGCAGGGATACTTCAACATATACAAATCAATAAATGTAATACACCACATCAACAGAGCCAAAGACAAAAACCACATGATCATCTCAATAGATGCAGAAAAAGCTTTTGATAAAATCCAACACTCACTCATGGTAAAAACCCTAGAGAAAGTCAGAATAGATAGTTTTTACTTCAATCTAATAAAAGCCATCTATGACAAACACACAACTGAATGATCAAAAACTGAAAGCTTAGGGCTAGGGATTTAGCTCAGTGGCTTAAGCGCCTGCCTGGCAAGTACAAGGTCATGAGTTAGATTCCCCCCACACACAAAAAAACCTGAAAGCTTTCACTTTAAAATCAGAAACAAGACAAGGGTGTCCACTATCACCATCCCTATTCAATGTAGTTCTGGAAACATTACCCAGAGCAATTAGACAAGAGAGAGGAAGTAATAGGAATAAAGATAGAAAGGAAGACATTAAAATATAATTATTCACAGATGACATGATACTGTATATAGAAGACCCCCAGAAGCTCCACCAATGGACTTCTAGACTTAATCACAAATTCAGTGGTGTACTTGGGTAGGAAGTCAACATTCAAAAGTCAATAGCATTCCTGTGCACAAACAACAAACTCACTGAGAGAGAAATTAGGGAAACCACACCCTTCAGAACAGCATCAAAAATACTTAGAAATCAATTTAACAAAGGAAGTAAAAGGTTTATACATTGAAATTTGTAGTACTCTGAAAAAGGAGATCAGGGAAGATAGCAGAAAAATGGAAAGATGCCGGAGTCCAGCTGCGGCAGGGTTCAGGGGTCCCAAAGGTGGTCAGGGAGTCGGCGAGTGAGAGACAGAAAACACTGCACACCAGTCTGTGAGTGAATCTGAATCCGCTTTATTTTTTAGGAGCTGGAATATATATATGCTAACCTTGGCAGCAACCCCCAGCCCCAAGCAGGAAGTGCCCCAGGCTTAGGGCCAGGCAGGGACAATCCTAAACAATAGGTTTTAATTAACCTCAACCCCAAGCAGGAAGCGCCCTAGGCTCAGTAGGTGTTAATTAACTCTTTTCACCTTTGTAACATCTCAATCTTGTTACTTAGTTAGCTTGGGAAATGTAAGCCGATGCACCTGGATGCCTGCAGGAGGAAGAGATGTGTGAGGCTATTATGCCACTCCCTACATTGTTTCCTTTATCACTTATGGGAGTATGGCAGTTCCTGTGAGAACAGCGCCTGTCT
>PVLA01019101.1:0-12975 GCA_004027455.1 Hydrochoerus hydrochaeris
CCGCGGCGGCGCTGAGCGGGTTGTGTCTGTAGACTCTGGACGTGGCGGGGCAGCTGGACGCGGGCGCGCGTTTCCTGGACCTGCGCGTGGCGCACACGCCGGGCGGCGGGGAGCGGAGCCTGCGCTTCGTGCACACGGTCTACACGGCCGCGCTGGTGGAGGTGCGGCCCGCGGGGACGCAGACACACGGGGGACGGGGACCCATGGAGGGCGGGGACCCACGGGGGAGGGGGCGGGGACTCGGGGCGGGAGGTGCATACAGCTCCGGCCACAGCCCGTGCCCTCCCAGGACGCGCTCACCGACGTCTGCGAGTGGCTGGAGATGCACCCGCGCGAGGTCGTGATCCTGGGCTGCAGGGGCTTTGAGGGGCTCAGCCCGGAGCTGCACGACTACCTGGCCGCCTGCGTGGGAAACATCTTCGGGGCGCTGTTGTGTCCCCGCGGGGTAGGAGGGGACCCGGGGTTCGGATGGGACTGGGGGGGACCCCAGGATCCGACGTCCGGCTGAGCCCCGCGCCCCGCAGGAGGTCCCCACGCTGCGGCAGCTGTGGGCGCGCGGCCAGCAGGTCCTGGTGTCCTACGAGGACGAGGCCGCGGTGGCCCGGCACCCCGAGCTGTGGCCTGGCCTGCCCCGCTGGACCGGCGCAGAGGTGAAGGGGGAGGCACTGGGCCGCTTCCTGGACGCCAGGAAGAGCTGCGGCCGCCCAGGTGCGGGGATGGAGGGGGAGGGGAGGGGAATGGGGGAGGGGCTGGGTGCAAAAGGCAGGGGAGGGGGAGATGGGGGAGGGGCGGCAGTGGGAGGGGACGTGATGGGGCCCACGCAGGGCTGTGGGCCAACCCCCCCAGCAGCACTGAGGTGTCACAGGCCACTTCGGAGGCCCCCACGCTGCCGCAGACCCACGCTCGCCCCTCCAGAGGCGAATGCACGCAGGGCCCCGTGCATGCAGGTGAGACACGTGAATGCACGCGCACGGACCCGGCCCACGCGTGCGTTTCTTGTGCTCCCAGCACATGCGTGGGGAAGGCGCACCTGCAGGTGACGCGCGCGCCGAACACAGGGAGGTCATGCCGTCCCCACGGGGCTCGGGGCGCAGCATGGCCCGTGTCACCCGTGGCCGTGTCCCCGCAGGCGGGCTTTTTGTGGCGGGCGTGCACCTGGCCCCTTCCCCCCGCTTCGCGCTGCGGCACCCGGCGGGGACCCTGGCGACGCTGACACGCGCGGCGCTGCCGGCCCTGGACTTGTGGGTCCGCGAGCAGAGACCGGGGCCCGGGCCACCCTGCACTAACATCATCGCAGGCGACTTCATCGGCGCCGGCTCCTTTGTCACCGACGTTATCGGCCTCAACCAGAAGCTGCTCTGGGGCTGAGGAGGGGACAGGGGCTCGGAGGACCGCGCTGGCCACGGGGCCCATGGGGGGCCGGACACGGGGACGCGTCCCCAGGGAACTCGAGTCCTCTCCGCTCCCTGGACGCATCCCATGCCTTCTCTGGAGTCAGGGCCTTGTGCCCAGGCTGGCCCGCACTCATGCAGAGAGACTGTCCTGCCTCAGCCTCCCTGCTGCGAGGACTCCAGGTGTACAATGCCGCGCCCAGTTTCTGAAAGTTACTTTTACTGGCACTTTCTACCCCCACCCATCACACAAAATTTAAATAAGTAAAAGAAACCCAAACTCTAGCCCAGTTTGTCCTTTCCCTGAGTTCAGAGCAGACCAGAGTTTGGGCGTCCGGGGTCTGAGCTCATCCACGGAGGCCCCGTGCTGAACTTGACTCTCACGTGTCCTGTTCTGGAGATGCCCCTGCCCTCCTGGCAGGGAGACAGGACCTCTATGGCCACCTTGAGCTCACTGAGATCCTCCTGCCTCAGCCTCCCCACTATCACTGGCTGTCCCTGTGCCCAGGGAGCACACGGCTCTTCCTCAGGCCGGGAGGGACTCGGCCCCAGCGGGCTCTGAGCAGCACCCGCGGGGAAGGGCCGAGGACTGAGGCCATGGCTGCTCTGCTCTGAGGCTGAGTCAGGATGGCTCCTGGGGGATGCAGGCCAGGGTTTCATTCTGGGAAGAGCTTCCGGAACCTTCCATAGGTGGCGCTGCTGATGATGACGGTGACCAGGGCGACCCCGGCCTCAGGCTCCACAGTGACGTCCTGCACGGTGGCCTCACGGTGCAGCCAGCTGGGGAGATGGGGACCCCGTGAGCCTCGCAGGAGACAGAAACAGGGGTTGGGCCCTAACCCCAGGGACCCTCCTGCCTCAGCCTCTTGCCAGGCCGGGGATGTCGCCCACCTGAGCTGCGGCCCGGCCAGCGGCACGCGCAGGGTCCGGAGCTGCCTCCCGGTGGCTGCCAGCACCGCTGCCTCCAGTGTGGCCTTGAGCTGGGGCAGCCCGAGCCCGTGCAGAGCAGACACGGCCAGCGCGCCAGGCTCTGGGGGGCTGTACCTGCGGGCGGGAAGGTGGGGACAGTGGTGTGACAGGGCCCGTGGGTGCCCGGCCACTCCCCACGGCGCCCCACTCACCCTGGCACACGGTCCACCTTGTTGTGCACCTCGACCATGGAGTCCAGCAGCTGGGCGGGCAGGTGCAGGCCCTGCAGGGCGGAAAGGACACTGGCCTTCTGCAACTCACGCTCTGGGTGGCTGACATCCCGCACGTGCACGATCACGTCCTGGGTGTGGGGACCGGGCAGGCACTGAGTGGCTGTTCCCCACCCCCGACCGGGGCTTGCTAAGCTTCCCAGGCTGGGATAGAACTCGAGACCCTCCTGCCTCAGCCTCCTGGCTGGCTGGGATTATAGGCATCGACTGGGACGCCCGGCTTTTAACCCCTCCACTGTTTTGTTTTGACACAAGGTCTCATTTCGTGGTGTGGGCTGGTCTGAAATCAAGAGATCCTTTTGCCTCAGCCTCCCGAGTGCCGGGATGACAAATGTGTGCCACTATGCCCAGCAGGTTATTTCACTTTTCTCTGCTTTTTCTTTTACTGTCTTTTGGAGACAGTCTCACTATGTGTTTCAGGCTGCCTTGCGCTCACTCTGTAGCCCAGGCTGGCTTGGAACTTGTAACAATCCTCCTGTCTCAGCCTCCCAAGTGCTGGGATTATAGAAGTGCACGCCACATCAGGCCCTGTTTCACTTTTCAAAGAGTGTTTTTACCCCTAATGACTAAAACTTTGCATGCGGCTGCAAAATTCAGAAAACACAGAAAACAGGAGTCACGTGCTGGCGCCTCTGGAGACAGACACGCGTGTGTCACGGTCTTTCTGCCGGGAGAAACTTTTTTCGAAAAAATCGTTTTCCTGTTTTTCTTTGTTTTTGGTCTCACACTGGCCTTGATCTCATGGAGATCTTCCTGCCTCAGCGTCCTGCCTGCAAAACCAGTGTCCTTGTGAGAGACCGAAGAGGGGATGCAGGCACAGAGGAGAAGCCGCGTGGAGACAAGAGACTGGAGTGATGGACCTACGGCCCAGGGCCATGTCCCAGGAAGGGGCAGAGGCAGGAGGGTTGTGCCCAGGAGTCCTCGGAGCCAGAGGCTGGAAGGTCTGCCTAGCAGGAGGCAGAGGCGGGGGGTCTCCCCAGGAGGAAGAGGTCTCCCCAGGAGGAGGCAGAGGCAGAAAGGTCTCCGAGGAGGAGGCAGAGGCGGGAGGGTCTCCCCTGGAGTCCGTGGAACGGCTGGGGACACCTCAGCTCGGCCGATAGCTCCTGGGGTTCGAGCCCTGCCATGGACTCCGGGGTTCCCACTGGGGTCTGGGGCCCGGCCCGTGGGATCCTCTGCGCCTGCTCACCGCGTGGGCCACGTCTTCCAGCGTGGCGGCGAAGGCCTGGATGAGGCCGTGGGGTAGCTGGGAGAGGAAGCCCACGGTGTCCACGTAGAGCACGGGCAGGCGCGAGGGCAGCCAGCCGGCGTGGGCTGTGACGTCCAGCGTGGCGAACAGCTGGTCCCGGGGCTGCACGGCCGCGTCCCCGGTCAGTGCGCGGATCAGCGTGGTTTTCCCTGCGGAGGCGCGAGAGGCTCGGGCACGGGGCACAGGGGCTGCTGGACGGGGAGGGGACGGACGGACGGACACCCGGACGGGCAGGCAGCAGCCCGGCTCACCGCAGTTGGTGTAGCCCACGACGGCCACGGCCGGGAGCCCGCGCTGCGCCCTCCGGCTCCTCAGCAGCGCGCGCCGGTCCCGCAGCCGCTGCAGCGCCCGGCGGATCCGCAGCTCCCGGTCCCGGAGCAGCCGCTGCCGCTGCTGCAGGAAGGACTCGCCTGGGTGCGGGGGTCAGGGGTCGGTCCACAGCCGGCTCGGGGCGAGGGGACGGGGCCCTCCCGGGGACACCAGGCCCACAGACCACCGGCCCGGCCCACGTGCACGTCGGTCCCTTCACGGGCCGGTGGGCCGGGCCCTCCGTGAGCCAGAGCGCGAGCCCACGCGGGATTCCGGGTTAATGCACTCGCGACTAAGGGGCGGCCCGCGTGGACGGGGCGGAGGGCCTCCTGGGGGGCGCGAGGCTATGCTCATGCTGCTGGGTGGGTGGGGGCCCCCTCAGGGCTTAGTGGGCTGCGCCCCGGGTTAGTAGACTGATGACGGACCAACCCACTCCTGGACTAGCGCATTAGCCACTCATGAGCGACTGATGGCCCCTGACCAGCACTCCCGAGCCCAGTCATGCTTACGGGTCAACCAGGTCACAGGTCAGTGGGCTCCCCGCCTCTACCTGAGTGGACAGGGCCACTCAGGGTTCAGGAGGTTCAGGGCCCAGGGACTGGGGGATCAACCCAACAGAGACGACCCTTGGATCGGCGGGCTGGTCCACTCATGAGCGAGTGGTGCGGTCACTCCTGGGCTGCACCAGCCACTCACAGGCGACCGGGCTCCTGCGTTCCTGCACGGGTGGGGTCAGCCCGTCCACACAGCAGAGCTCGGCCCACGCGCGGATCCCGGGTTCATCTACGCGTGACTCTCGGCTCATCCCCCAGAGGTGGGGGGTTAGTCCACGCCTAGGTCAGGAGGGCTTTCCACTCATGGACTACAGGATGAACTCATCACAGAGCAACCTACTCATAACTGGTGGACGGACCCCCTCCTGCACGAGTGGATCAGCTCACGCACACACGCACAGCAGCGCTAATCAACTCACCGCACGACGGGGCTGGTTCACTGAGGGCAGTGGCCTCGGCCTCTTGGGGGTCAGTAGCCCCTCTACACAGGCACTAGTGGACAGCCCAGTCAGGGACTTGTGGACAGCCCAGGCATGGACTAGTGCGCAGCAGCTCAGACTGGTGGGTGGATTTTTCATTGACTAGTGAGCTGGTCTACACAGGGGTCAGTAGATTAACCCACAGGCCAGGACTCAGCCCCAGGAACTACGGGTCCCCTAAACCCTGACCTTTCGCCAACGCCCCAACCCGTGGCAGCAGACCAGACGGGCTCAAGCACACCCTGACCTGCATGTGGACGCCAGGCTAAGTCCCAGGGTTCCCGAGGGCCCATCCCAGCCTCCCGTCCCTGGCAACACAGCCCGCTGGACACCCGGGGACACCAACCTCAGGCCCCGCATCTGGCTACAACTTACCTGACCCCATGATGTACCTGGAGCCGCCACCTTGCCGGTCCAGGTGAGCGGTGCTGTGCTTCAGGTTAGACCTGGCGTCAACAGGGGAGGGCACCCCGTCAGCGCCCCAGATCTGGGGTCCCCGCCAGCAAGAGATGGCAAAGCCCAGAGAGCCAAAGGGCCGCGTGGATGAGAGCCAGGGAGGAAGAACCGTGGCTGGGGGACACTGGGTGTCCCGGCCAGCCACGCACCTGAGCAGGGGGATCTCAGCCAGCGCCACCTGCAGCCGGGCCTCCTTGGTGCGGGCGGTGCAGCGGAAAATGTGCAGCACCATCGTGAAGCGGTCAAACACCTCCACGCCCCAGGCTGCCTCCAGCTCCGTCTGCAAAGGACAAACCATGCTAGGGGTGCACGAGGGACCCCCCATGGCCGCCCACGGCAGGGCAAGGGGGCCAGAGGACCCGGTCATGCTGTGTCCCCACCCACCCCTGTGAGGCAGACCTGGGGTACCTTGGTGGGGGCAGCCATCCTCTCCACGTTCAGGAACACGCACGTGAGCTCCGGAGACGCCCTGATCCGCTCTAGGGAGAACCGAGGGCCATCAGAACCTGCTGGCCCCGCTGGCCCCGGGTCCGTGAGACTCGCTGCAGGGAGCTGCTTTGGGCGCCCTGAGCAGGCGGAGCGGGGTCTGCTGTGAGGGCTGTGGGGCTCACAGTCGGGCACATGGGTGTCCCCTACGACCTGGTGGGACTTTTGCAGAAATAAGTGGATTCTGAGGCTGCAGACGTCAGCCGCATGTTAACCCACTGACCAGCTCACAGCTGAACCTTAAACCCCATCTCCCTGCCTGGCTCCTCCCTTCTCTCTCTGCTTCCCGGCCACCGTGATGTGAGAGTCTCTCCTCCCCCACACCCGTCCGCCATGATGCTCCTGCCCTGGAGCAGTCGACCATGGACTGCACCCTCTGCACCCTGAGCCACATTGAACTCCCCCTCTTTAAGCCTGTGTTCTTGTCCCCGGCTCCTCCCTTCTCTCTCTGCTTCCTGGCCACCATGGTGTGAGCATCTTTCCTCCCCCATACCCGTCCACCATGATGCTCCTGCCTTGGAGCAGCAGACCATGGACTGCACCCTCTGCACCCTTGAGCCAACCATAAACCTCTCCTCCTTTACAGAGTGACGCTCGGACTGTCACTAGGGGACTCCTGAACATTGGGTGAATGCATTTTGCATTGTAACATGGCCACGTTCACTTGAGGGTCAGAGGCAAATGTCATGGGTGGGATCTGGCATTGAAGGCTTATTCCCTATGGGGAGGATGGAATCTCTGAGGTGGGGGCTTGTGGGAGGAAGTGAGGTCATGGGGTGGGGGGTAGGGGGGTGGAACCTAGCAGGAGGCAGAGGTCATTGGGGGTGTGGCCTAGTGGAAGTGAGGTCACTGGGGGTGTGGCCTACAGGGGTATAACACTGCTGCCCACTGCTGCCTGTCTGTCATTCCCAGCCCTCAGGACAGAGCAACTCTGCCCTACAACAGCCGTGTCCACCATGATGTTCCTGCCTCACCACAGGCCTAAAAGCAATGGAACCAGTACCCATAGACTAGAACCTCTGAGACCATGAGCCAAAATAAACCTTCCCTTCTTTTTCATTTTGTTTTTTTGAGACAGGGTCTCCCTATGCAGTCCAGGCTGGCATTGAACTCATGAGGAGGCCCATGATGGCCTGGAAGTTTCACAGTTCTTTCTGCCTCAGCCTCCTAATTGTTGGGATAAAAGGGATGTGTCACCATGGCTGGCTGGTTCCTTCTATAAAATCCCAAGCCGGGCGTGGTGGTGGTGCCCGTCTGCCATCCCAGCACTCAGGAGGCTGAGGCAGGAGGATCATTGTGAGTTCGAGGCCAGCCTGGGTTACAGAGTGAGCTCAAGGCCAGCCTGGACTGCATAAAGAAACTGTATCAAAAAGCCAAAAGAAAAAAAGAAAAGGAAAGAAACAGAAAAAGAAAACCCAGAAGGGCAGGAGAAAGGCTCAGGTCCAGACTGACTCACCCGTCAGCTGCTCCAAGTTCCCTTTGCCGAAGATCAGCTTCCTGTCGGGCGTCTTTGTGGGCATCACCACAGTCTGCACCACTGTCCAGCCGTCCAGTGTATGGACCAGCGCGGTCGCCTCTGCCACCTGCCACTCGGCTGCAGGAGTGGATGAGGCCGGGTTAAAGATGCCTCTCTCTGGGGCCAGCACAGGGCCCCATCTGCGCTGCCCAGGACAGGCTCACTACACCACCCACCCCACTGCCTCCTCCTGGCCTCCTGGTCTCGGGCCCAATGCTCCCTATGGTGGCCCGGGTTTATCCCACGTGGATGCTGCTTCCCACAGTGGGGACATGGGATGGCCCTGCCTCCTGCGGGATCTGGGTGCGGTGTGGCGGCTGGACACTGAGGTACAATTAGCGAGGAGAAGGCAGAGGCGGGAGGGTCTCCTTGGGAGCCCAGGCAGGCAGCTGGGTACAATAGCTGTGTGTTGAGAGGTGGCCCCCAAAGCTGTGTCTGCATCCTGACTCCTCCAGCCTCTCTAGGGAACAGAATTGTTTTCAGGAGGCAAGAGGCAGAAGCTGGCAGGCAGGGATGGATGGTTGGCAGATAGAACATGGTTTCTCCACATGGTGGAATACTACACAGCCCTGAAAAGGAGCGGAGCTCTAACTGCTGCCACAACCTGGGTGGATCCTGAGAACACAGTGCTCAGCTAGTGACACCGGACACAGAGTGTGGGGCTCCACTGCTGCACCATGTGTACAGCCGGTAAATCCAGAGACAGGACAGAAACGGGACAGGCCTTTCCAAAGACAAGCAGTAGCTGGTGGCTGTTGGGCACCCTGGTTGGTAATGGGGTCCGGGTTCCTGCTAGGCTGGGATTTTGTTCTGAGGGTGGGAGATGCAGATGGAGGGTGCACTGCATCTGCCCTGCCTCACAGCCAGCCCTCTGCGGGGGCCCCCGGGGGTTCTGTGCGCTTCAGGCCTCCTGCCTCAACCTCTTCCTTCCCCAGACCCTAACGCCACCCGCCAGGTTCCTTGCTCAGTGAGGCAGTGCACCACCCCTGGAAGGGGACAGAGGATCAGGTTTTTACTGCGGGCAGCCCTTAGGCCCCGCCCCTTCCCAAGGTTCCACCCAAGGCCCCGCCCCTTCAGCCAGCCCCTTGCAGGAATCCCCACCCTTAACATCTCTGCTGTGTGAGTCCTTTCACTGAGTCCCGCCCCTCCCGAGTCCCTGCCCAATAGTCTTCGCCAGTTCCATGTACCCCGCCCCTCTTCGGCCCTGACCAATGACGAACCCGCTCATTGCGTCCGAGCACCATCCCCTTCGGTCCATCCTTTCCTAGTCCCTACTAAGCGCTTAGTAACCGCCTCCGCAGAGCCCCGCCCCCTCCTGGCCCCTCCCCTCCCCAGCCCTGACCAAGAGAGTACCGGTTCATCGAGCTGCCTTCCCCAGGAATGACTAATGGAGCACCTTCTCGGAGCTCCACCCTCATTGGCTCCGCGCTCCCGCATGCCCGCCCCTGGTTTCCGCCCATTGGTTCCTCTTCAAGTCCCTGGTCCCCGCCCCTCCCGGCGGCACGGCGGATCACCTCGGGTTAGCTGCGGCTTCGCTGGTCCCCACTTGACCTCAGGGTGCACCAGGCACACGCGCTGCGTCCCCGCCGGCAGCAATGGGTCGCTGCGCAGCAGCTCCTCTTCCTCTTCCTCCTTTTCCTCCTCGTCCTCTCCCGCGCGGCTTCCCTGGGCAGGCGGCCTGCGCCCATCTCGGCTCCCTAGCCCGAACTGGTCACCCGAGCCCCCGTGGCCGGCGGCGGCAGCAGCGAGCGCTCGTGCGGGCCGAAGTGGCGAGGGCTCCCAGGGAGCCGAGCGGCCGCGGCCCAAGCGGGAGAGCCACAGCCGGGGCCGGACGGCGGCCCGCACGGCCCACATACCGCGGCCCTGTAACGCCAAGGGGCGGGGCGTCAGGGTGGGCGGGCCGTCGGCGGACAGCGATCTGCCGAGTATGATCACGTTCTCTGAGGAGGCGGGGCCGCGACCGCTCTGCGCTTTTGTCTGCGCGGAAGGAGGCGCGGGGGCTCCGCTTCCCCCGGCCTCTCCGAGCTCCCAGCCCCGAGTCCCCGCCGGGATCCAGAGTCCGGCCGGGGTCCCTGTCGGCCGCGCCTGGAGGTCTAGTGGGCTGCGGACCGCGGCCCACACCCGGCGTCGGCAGAGGGCCGGAACCCGGCCTGCGTCCTGTCGCCCACCGCGGCCCGAGTCCGCCCTGCGCCGGAGGTCCACGCCTCCCAGGCTGGCAGCCGAGGGGCGGCCGGGCCGGGCCGGAGAGGCCGACGCAGGAGGGTCCGCGTGTGCTCCCCGGCCGCTGCACGGAGGAGCCCAGTCTGAAGGGCTTGTGCTGTGCCCAGGGCCCCGACCCAACCCGCGGAAGCGCCGCCGAGCTAGGTGCCGCAGAGGCTGGAGGGTCTCCGGGCCGAGCAGAGCCCTGGGCTCCTCCCCGGCTGGGGACGCGAGCAGCTGCGGACCTGTGCGGTGCCGGGTTCCGACCCCCATGCTCTGCATTGGCCCGAGGCCCGGCTGGGCCCTCAGTGCCGCAGCAGAGCTTGCAAGAGGCAGCGCTGGGGTGCGGTGGCGCCCCGCCACCCCCCTCCCTTCCTGGACCCCCGGTCGGTGGCCGCTAATTCCTGCCCTTGTTTTGTGCGGGGCCGGCGATGAGGACTGGCCTGGGCAGAGACCCGTGTCACAGTTTCTTTTCGCAGCCCAGGCTGGCCTTGAGCTCACTTTGTCGTCCAGGCTGGTCTCGAACTCACAATGACCCTCCTGCCTCAGCCTCCCACTGCCCCGCAGGGACATCGATGACAGGCCCGCACCCCTGTGCCTGGCTCACATTTCTCTGTTGGGGCAGGGTCTGCGGTGGAGCTTGGGCTTCTCCTGCCTTGGCCTACCACTACCCCGCGGGGAGGCCGTGTCTCTATGTCCGGGTCAGGCCAGTGCTGGGCAGAACTGGCCGCGGACGGGAGGGCAGCGCCCTGGGTGTGCGTGAGCGCAGGGCCACCCCCCTGCCGTTCCCACGCCTGTCCCGGCCTGGTGCCCAGCCAGCCCCATGGGGAGGCCCCGCCCCTCCCCTCCCGCAGGCCCCTGGTCCCCACCCCAACCCTGCGGTCCAGCCCAGGGATGGGGTCCCAGGGAGGCGGCAGGTGTGTGGGGGCAGGGGGGACCTCAGGGCTCAGCGCAGTGCGCGGCCAGGTGGGAGCACGGGCGGCTGATGGAGGCTGCCTCACCCACACGGGCCCGGGCTCTTGCTGTGGGACGCGCGTCCCGGTGGAGGGACAGCCTGCGCCCAGGTCCAGGCGAGGGCCCAGCTGTCGGGCAGCCCTGTCCCAGACGCGTCTTGGTGTCCCTGGTGCCCCGAAGGAGCCCTGTCCCCACCTGTGTCCCGTCCACCCGAGGCTGAAAACCTACAACTCTTTATTTTATTCCAAAGTACACAGGACGCAGGCGGCCAGCACCGCCCACGCCGGGACCCCACGGCCACCGCCCGGGCCACGTCCAGGGCCCCGACCGCTCGCCCATCCGTCCCGGGCTCCGCGGGAGCAGGACATCGTTTGGCCGCCCCATCCTGGGCTGGGGACGCACGGGTCCCTTCCACGGGGCCAGCGCGCCGGGGTCCAGGAGGCAGGAGCAGGGGACGTCACAGGGGCTGCAGGTCCTCGTCCCCACACGCGAGCTCGTACAGGTCCACGTCGCCCAGCAGGGACGGCGCCCGGCAGCCCGGCCTCTGCCCCGGTGGGGACCGCAGCTTCTGCTCCACGGGGCTCAGCGCCACCTCCAAGCTGCAAGGCGGGCGCTGTGAGCCTGGGGTGCGGGGTGCAGGTGTGGGGTGCGGACGGCGCGCGGGGTGCCGACTCAGCCTCCAGCCCAGGCCCGGGTGGCGGCAGAGCTGGCGGGGTGGGACCTCCCCGAGGACCTGGTGGAAGGGGCCGCCTGCGGTGCCCGGTGCCCTCACCCTTCGTCCCAGGGCTCGCCGGCGGCCTCCTCGGCCACCAGGACTTCATACTCGTCGGATGCGAAGCGCTCCCAGTCAGACAGCTCGGGGCCAGGGCCATCGCCGTCCTGCGGGACGTTGGGGCGTCAGTGGTGGCAGGCGGGGGGCCGGGGGGGGGGGCCGGGGGGCCGGGCCTCACCCGCAGCAGTGCCGCCTGCTCACGCTGCTCGTGGTCCAGATACTTCTCCACGTTGAAGAAGGTGTTGAAGAAGACGTGCGCCATCTTGCAGCGCTTGAGGTCCCGCAGGGTCACCCGGCCTGGGGGACGGACGGGGCAGGTGGGGGTGAGGCCGCCAGGGGCAGGGGTGCGGGGCGGGGGCAGGACGGGGGCAGGGGCGCGGGGCGCAGGGGCACCTGGGCTGCGCGGCTTGACCAGGTCCAGCATCTGGCAGAGGCAGTCCCGGAAGGGCAGCGGCTCGATGCCCAGCGCGTCCAGGCGGCGGCTCTGTTCCTCGTAGAAGAACTGCAGCTCGAACATGGAGAGCGCGCCGTCGCCGTCCAAGTCCATGCAGCGGAACCAGTACTCGATGCTGCGGGCGGACGGGCGGGCGGCAGAGGGCTCAGCCCTGCGGGTGGCGGTGGGGGGACACGACCTGGGGACACACACGGTGACACACCCGGGCCCCGGACGGCCCCGCGCACCTGGTGGGCGTCCGCTTGTCCTCCTCAGAGATGAGGAACCAGACGAAGTCGGCGTAGCTGAGCCGGCCCTCGCGGGGAACCTTGTGGCCCCTGCGGCGACGGGACGGGACGGGACGTGGATGGCGTGCGGGCTGCAGTCCCAGTCGCCCTCACCCTTGTGACCCAGGGAGGGCGGGGCGGGGACGGCGGCTCTTACCGTGTGACGGCGCCCGAGAAGATGCGCTCGATCATCCGGGAGGACACGGCTGCCAGCACCCGGCCCGGCCACAGCATGCGGACAGGGACAGGGACAGGGACAGGGCAGGGCAGGGCAGGGCAGCGGCAGAGGCCCGGCAAGGTCACGGCCAGGCACGCGTGTCCGCCCTGCGCCCGCCCCCAGGGAGTCCCGGACGCCGCCGGATCCGTGTGGCACGGTCACCCACCCCCCGCCCCATCCCTGCGACAGTCACCGTGGTCGTTGTGCCGGGCCAGGTCCTTCGCGTCGATGAACAGGTCGTGGTCTGTGTCCAGCTCCCAGAACTTGCAGTAGATGACGTAGAAGTGCTCGTAGGAGAAGAACTCGGGCAGCTGGTTGATGTCGGGCTCCTCCTCCAGCAGCGCCACGTTCTGGGGACCAGCAACGGGGACGGGGGACGGGACCGGACTGCAGGACCCAAACCCACTCGGCCAAGACATCGCCTGGGAGGACACTGCCACCGCCTCCATCTCCATCTCCTGCTCCTCCTCCTCCTCC
>PVLA01019102.1:0-12974 GCA_004027455.1 Hydrochoerus hydrochaeris
ATTAGCCATATCTTGGAAACAACCTAAGTGCCCATTAACTGAGGAATGAATAAAAAAATTGTGGTACTTTTATACAATGGAGTACTACTCAGCTATAAAGAATGATCACATTGAGATATTTATAAATAAATGGATGCAACTTGAGACCATACTCATAAGCAAAATAAATAAAACTCACATGTATAAATGCCACATATTCTCTCTAGTGTAAGAAAAGGTAAAAGTAAGATTCTATGGTAATCATGGTTCCCCATTATATTGCTTTGAAGATTTGTAATGTTTTCATTCACTGATTTGAATGGTTTTATTCTGTTTTATTTGACCTTATTATGTGTGATGGTATGGATAGCTACTTTGAAGAAAACAAGACATTATGGCAGCCATTGCTGATTTAATATCATCTTGCTTTGAAGTCCTACCATGCTTTTGTTCTTCTATTACCATTGTTTCTATCATATTGTGTCTTAATGGATTTTAATATGTGTAGTAATATAAACAATTTTTCATTGAAAATGAGATATTATAGTAGCCATTGTTCATTTTCTGTTATTTGATTCAGAATGCCTTGTAATAGTTTCATTCTTTTGAATGCTTTTATTATATTTTATTATATTTGATATTCTTGTTTGTAAAGCTATGCTCAGCTATTTCAAAGAAAAAGATGTTATCGTAGCTACTGTTGATATTCAATTGTCTTGTGAAGTGCTGTGTTGCTTGTATTGTTCTTTTCTGATCTGCATTGTTCTGTCCTCTTTTGTTTTATTCTCTAAAATAAAATTAAAAAAAACACAATTGTAGTAGGGGACTTTAATACTCCATTGTCATAAAGAGATAGATCAAATAGACAAAATACTCAATAAAGAAATACCAGAACTGAATTAAACCTGTGAGCAAATGGACTTAGTAGACATTTACAGAGTGTTATACCCAACTACATCAGAATACACATTCTTCTCAGCTGCACATGGACATTCTCCAAAATGGTCCATATATTAGCTCATAAAGTACTCTTAAGTAAATGTAAAGGGATTGAAACTACCCTATGCATAATATCTGACCATAGTGCACTGAAACTGGAAATTAATGGCAAAATACATTGCAAAACCTGCATAAATACATGGAAATTGTGTAACAACCTCCTGAATAATTAATGAGTTACAAGTGAAATTAAAGAAGAAATTAAGCAATACCTACAATTCAATGAAAATGCAGATACACCATACCAAAACCTGTGTGACATAATGAAAATAGTCCTATGAGGGAAATACATACCAACAAATTTTCACATCAAGAAAACAGAATGAGCACAAGTGAACCAACCTAATGCTATTTCTCAATCTTCTAGAAAAAGAGCAGGTAAAACCCAAAGCTCATAGAAGAAAGGCAATTGTAAAGATAAGGGCAAAAATTAATACAATTGAGACTAAGAAAGAAATAAAAAAATTAATCACCAAGCTGGGTTTTTTTGATAGGATAAACAAAACTGATAAATCTTTAGTCAACCTTATCAAGAAAAAGAAAGAAGAAACTCAAATCCATGCAATAAGGACTGAAAAGAGGGAAATTACTACAGATCCCATGGATATTCAAAAGATCATGAATATCTACATTGAAAATCTTTACTTGAGGCTCTGACCGCACCTTCTGGCCAAATCTCAGCACACAGAAAGGGACTTTGAGCTTGCTCTCAGGTGGTAAGCCCTTAGCTGTGCCCAAGACCACCCCAAGGCACACACAGGGACAGGGGCCTAACCGGACCACACCCAGCAAATTCCAAACAGCGAGCAGGACCTAGAACCAAGCCTCAGGCCCTGATTGCATGCTCTGGCAGGATCACACCACATGGAAAGGGACATTTGGTTGGAACTTGGGGCACTGGGAAAACAGGCAGCCAGCATGCTGCTCTGATAAGTGGCTGTGGCCTCCCAATCCATGGCCACCCCAGGGCAAGAACCATATCAGTGTTTCCTGAGATCCATGCCATGTTGGAACTTGGGGTGCTGGGAAAACTGGCAGCCAGCACACTGCTCTGGTGGATGGCTGTTAGCCTACTGGCACATAGGCTAAGAATCAAACATCCATCGCTCCCCTCCCCAGCTAGCAAGTGAGAGCCAGAGATCTGAGAAACTCTTGCGAGTTTTACTATATGGAATATAGCAAATAAGGGGGATTTTTTTCTGCCATCTCTTTGAAGGCAAATATTTTGATCTCTGTTTTGTTCTGTCCTGATCAATGGTATTGCTCTATTCAATATTCTGTTTTTATAATTTTGGTATTTCCTTATATATTGCTCTACCTGATTGAAGGAACAACTATTGTGAAGAAAACCAGACATACTGTTGTACCTATTGCTGTTATCCTGGTAACCTGCTGTGAGGTTCTGTACCAATTTCACTGCACTGCCTTAATTGGCTTTGTCCTGTCTTATTCTGCTGTATTTTACTACCTTCAAAATAAAATAAAATATAATAAATAAAAAAATTTTTAAAGTAAATAACAACAGCAAAACAGATCAGTAATGTACTGAGCAACCTGAAACATGATATAACTAAACAGGTAATGGACTTAAAAAGCAAAAGGAGGAAAAGAAAGTGCTCTAAAGGATATAACTGCATGCATCTTTAAGTGTGTAGGATTGATAACCATGTTGCTACATTTTTGTTGGATCTGTGAACAGATCTATTTGCACACTCATTGTTTGAATGTCCACTTTATAAAAAAAAAAGAAAAGGAAAGGGACTTTGAGCCTGCTCCCAGGCAGTAAGAGCACAAGCTGCATCTAAGACAACCCCAAGGTGCACACAGGGACAGAGGCCTAAGGCCACACCCAGTGAACTCCAAGCAGCAAGCAAGACCCAGAACCCGGCCTTGGGCCCTAACCCCATGTTCTGGTGGAATCCCAGTGCATGGAAAGGGACTTTGAGCTTGCTCCCAGGTGGTGAGACCATGCCCTGCATTGAAGGCAACCCAAAGGTGCACACAGGAACAGGGGCCTAACCAGGCCACACCTAGCGAACCCAAGCATCGAGCAAGATGCAGAATCCAGCCTTGGGCCTTGACCAAACACTCTGGCAGAATCACAGTGCCCAAAAATCCTTGGAACTTCATTCCCAGTTGGTGAACCTTGTACTACAGTGGATTAACTGTGTCAGTGTGGTGAGTATGCCCCTAAAAGAGAAGTGTACAGTGGGTAAATAGGGCCAGTAGTAAAGCCCCCTCCAAATAACTGTAAGACCTTGATGAGTTTCAAAAAAATATGGGTGACCCCTTCCTATACACAGAAAATATCAGGCAGAGTGAAAAAGGCAAAATGGAAAAGCAAAATGTAGTCTCAAATACCTAGTCCACCAGAATCAAGTGCAAGAAACATTGAAATAGAATACCCCAAAAGTAACACACTGGGAATCTCTGAAAAGATAGCAAGTGAAATAAAAAACAACTCCATGAGGCTATAGAGGAAATCAAAATAGAAGTAGTCTCCCATGTAAAGACAGAAATAACCTTAGTAAAGGAGTTGTTGAATGCAGCTAAAGAAGAAATAGAGAAAAAAGTACAGGAGCATGGAAAACTGATTGAAATCTGGAATGAACAATATAGAAAACAAGCAGAATTCATGAAACAAACTCAAAGAGACATCCAAGAAACAAAAAATTCTTTTGAAAGCATGCAAAACCGCCTAAATGAAGCTGAGGATAGGATTTCAGACCTTGAGGACAGGATCACAATTAGTGATCAGGAAAGGATAGAACTTTTAAAAATAACAAAGCAGCATGAAATGACAATCCAGAAGCTTCATAATGATGCCAAGAGCAACAATATAAGATTAATGGGCATTAGTGAAGATTCAGGAATCAATGCATACATAAAGTATTCACATATGTAAAGTATTCACAGAAGTAATACTAGAAAATTTCCCAAACATGGGGAAAGAATCTGATATGCAGACAAGTGATGCATGTAGAACACAAACAGTCACAACCAACATAAATCCACACCCAGACACATAATAATTAAGATCTTAGACATACAACATAAAAACAGAATACTAAAAGCTGTTAGACAAAAGACACAACTCACCTATCAAGAAAAGCCCATTAAAATCATGGCAGACTTTTCAGCACAAATCCTCAAGTCAAGAAGAGCTTGGAGTGAGGTATTTCAAGCCCTGAAAGAAAACAACCTTCAACCCAGACTGATGTACCCAGCAAAACTTTCATTCAAATTTAATGGAGAAACAAGATACTTCCATGACAAAGAACAACTGAAGAAATTCATGTTCATCAAACCAACCCTAGAAAGAGTACTGAAAGACATACTAGACAGAGATAAAAATGACCACAATCCCCAAAACAACAACAGAAAGAAACCACCAGGTAGGATAAGCAATTAAATAAGGGGAAAAGCAGAAAGAAACAACTGGAACATAACATGGCAAAGCCAAGCCAGTACATGTCAGTGATATCCATAAATGTAAATGGCCTCAATTCACCTATAAAAAGAAATAGATTGACAGAATGGATCAAGAAACATGATCCCACAATATGCTGTATACAAGAAACACATCTGACCCAAAAGGAAACTCATAGATTAAAAGTGAAGGATGGAAAACAGTATTCTATGCAACAGGAACCCAGAAAAAATCAGGGGTAACTATTCTATTTGCAGAAAAAGTTAACTTCAAACCTAAAATGATTAAAAGAGATAAAGTCACTATATACTTGTTAGTGGAAAAATTCAAGAGGAAGAACTAACAATTATAAATATATATGCACCAAATACAGGAGCACCCAATTATATAAGACAGATACTAATCGACATGAAAAAACAAATATACAAGAACACAATTATAACAGGGGACCTTAACAGCCCATTGTCACAAAGACATAGATCAACTAGACAAAAAGTCAGCAAAGAAATAACAGAACTGAATCATACCTGTAAGCAATTGGACTTAGTAGATGTTTACAGAGTGTTCCACCCAACCACCCACATCAGAATACACATTCTTCTCAGCTGTGAATGGGACTTTCTCCAAAATAGACCATATATTATCCCATAAAACATTCTTAAGTGAATGCAAAGGTATTGAAATCATACCATGCATAGTATCTGACCATAGCACACTGAAATTGGAAATCAATGGCAAAAGAAATTGCAAAACCTGCATAAATACATGGAAGTTAAATAACAACCTTTTGAACAACCAGTAGGCTACAGATGAAATTAAAGAAGAAATAAAGCAATACCTACAATTCAATGAAAACACAGAAACAACATACTGTAACCTGTGGGATGCAATGAAAGCAGTCTTAAGAGGGAAATATATAGCAATAAATTGTCATATCAAGAGAACAGAATGAGCACAAACAATCCAATGCTCCATCTCAAGCTTCTAGAAAAAGAAGAGCAAGCTAAACCCAAAGCTCATAGAGAAGAGGAAATTGTAAATATTAGAAAAGAAATCAATGCAATTGAAGCTAAAAAACAATACAAAGAATTAATGAATCAAAAAGCTGTTTTTTTTTTGAGAGAATAAACAAAATTGACAAACCCCTAGCTAACTTTATCAAGAGAAAGAGAGAAAAAATCCAAATTCATGCAATAAGAACTGAAAAGGGGGAAATTACTACAGATCCTATGGAAATTCAAGAGATCATAAATACCTACTTTGAAAATCTCTACTCACACAGAGTGGAAAGCACAGAGGAAATGGACAGATTTCTAGAAACATATGAACTACCAAAGCTCAACCAAGAAGATATAGCAATTTTGAACAACCCAATGTCAGCTATTGAAATTGAAAACATCATTAAAAACTTTCCAATAAAGAAAAGCCCAGGTCCTGATGGATTCACAGCTGAATTCTATAAGAAATTTAGAGAAGATTTGATGCCAATACTCCTTAAACTCTTCAGTGAAATTGAGAAGAAAAAAATCCTCCCTAACTCATTCCTGGAGGCAAGTATTACTCTGATACCAAATCCAGAGAAAGACCCAGTCAAAATGGAGATCTATAGGCCAGTCTCACTAATGAACATAGATGCAAGATTCTCAATAAAATACTGGCAAATAGAATGCAACAAGTCATCAAGAAGATTATACATCATGACCACATGGGATTTATCCCTATAATGCAAGATGGTTTAACATATGCAAATCAATTAATATAATATACCACCTCAACAAAGCCAAAGACAAAAATCACATGATTATCTCAATAGATACAGAAAAATCTTTTTATAAAATTCTAACACTTGTTCATAACAAAAACCATAAAGAAACTCAGAATAGATGGTAACTACCTCAATCTGATAAAGGTCATCTATGACAAACTAACAGCCAACATTATACTAAATGGACAAAGACTGAAAGCTTTCACTCTAAAATTATGAACAAAGCAAGAATGTCTACTATCACCACTTCTATTCAATATAGTTTTTGAAACATTAATGAGGGCAATCAGACAAGAGAGAAATAAAATCAATGAGGATTTTGAGGAAAGGAAGAATTTAATTATCACTATTCGCAGATGACATGATACTCTACATAGAAGACTCTACCATCAAAAGACTACTACAGTTAATAAACAAATTCAGTAGTGTAGCTGGATGCAAAGTCAACACTTAATAATCAATAGTAGTCCTGTGTGCAAACAACAAACTCAATGAGAGAGAAATTATGGAAAAGACACCTTTCAGAATAGCATCCAGAAAAATGAAATACTTAAGAATCAACCTAACAAAAAATGTAAAATTCCTATACTTTGAAAATTATACTACTCCAATAAAAGGAGATTGAAGAGAATATTATGGAAAGATATCCCTTCCTCTTGGTTAGGAAGAACAAACTTTGTGAAAATGGCTATACTCTCAAAACTGTTATACAGATTTAATGCAATCCCAATCAAAATACCACTTACATACCTTACAAACCTAGAGAAAACATTCCTAAAATTCATTTGGAAACAGAAAACCTAGAATAACAAAGGCAATACTGGTCAACAAAGGCAAGGCAGGAGGCCTCTCAATCCCCAACTTGAAGTCATACTACAAGGCTACAGTGATAAAATAAACATGGTAGTGGCAAAGAAATATGCCTGAGGGTCAATGGAACATATTAGAAGACACAGACACAACTACAAAGACATCCAGCCACCTTATATTTGACAAAGGGACTAAGCATGTTCACCAAAAGAAGGATAGCCTCTTTAATAAATGCTGCTGGAAAAACTGGTTTTCCACATTGCAAAGACTGAAACTAGACCCATGTCTATCATGATCCTTTTTGATCCTTTTAGTTTAGTGAGTTTAAACTAAAGTCAAAAAGAATCAAAGACCTAAATATTAAAACAGGAAAACTAAATCTACTGGAAGACAAGGTAGGTAGAAATCTTGGACACACTGGGGTAGGCAGAGTTCATAAACAAAAGGCAAAGCACACAGGAAGTACTTCAAAGAATCAACAACTGGAATCTCATCTTATTAAAAAGTTGTTACACTTCAAAAGAAATCACTAAAAAAGTGAAAAGAAAACTCATAGAATGTGAAAGAATTTTAGCCAGAAGTCCCTCAGACAAAGGACATAAATCCAGAACATATAAAAATTAAAAAACATCAAGCCCCCCAAACTCAAAGACCCCTTCCAAAAATGGTATTATGAGATGAATGCACATTTTTCAGATGAAAAAATACAAATGGGGCTGGGGATTTATCTCAGTGGTGTAAGCACCTGCCTGGCAGGTGTGAATTTGTGAGTTCAATCTCTGGTTCCAAAAAAAAAAGTAATAATACCAAGGGCAAGTAAATACATGAAGAAGCACTCACCATCACTTGTCACTAGAAAAATGCAAATTAAAACAACACTTAGATTTCATTTCAGCCCAGAGCAAATGGCTGCCATCAATAAATCAAACAATAACAAATGTTATTGTTGGTGGGAGTGTAGACTGGTGCATCCACTGTGGAAATCAGTATGGAGATTCCTCAAAAAACTAGAAATGGAAGTTTTATTCAATCTATTTCCCTCCTGGGTATTTTCCCAGAAAAAACTGAAAATGTCATGTTACAATGGTATATATGTATCCATGTTTATAGCAGCACAATTTGTAATAGGTCAATTTTGGAAACAACCAAAATCCCCACCACTCACCAAATGGATGAAAAAGAATGTGATGTTTTTATACAGTAGAATATTTCTCAGCTACAAAAAGTATGATCTTGAGGCTTTTATAGGTAAATGGAGGCAACTTGAGATTATACTCATAAGTGAATTAAATCAGGCTCACATTTGTAAATATTGTATTGTCTCTTCATTGTAAAAAAATAAATAATAATAGCAAAACACTGAAAGAGTAATAAGACCAAAATGTACAAAAGATATTGCAATAATAAAAGGGAAAGTGCTCAAAAGGAAAGAACAACTTGTAGGTATATACATATAACTCTTTGTATGTTTAAGTGTGAAAGACAACTGACCATACAACAAACTCTATATTAGTTCATCAAAATGAATAGCTTGTGCTGTCATTGTTTGACTGTTCATTTTTTATGCTTTGACTTTGTAATTTGATCAACTACTTCTAAGATAATGATATGTAGTATATTAACTAGTGTTGATTTCTTACTTTTTTGAAATTGCATATTATTTCTAAGTGTTTTCAGCTTTGCTTTTTAAAAATAATAAAAAAGAAAAACTCCAGTAGAGTAGTATACTGCCATGACTGCAATGATTCTGTTCTACAGAGTGATGCCCCCAAGTTAATATCCATTGGTGCTTCCCAATTCCCCCTTAAGAGTAAACAGAAGGCGATATATGGTATCAGCACCATGGCAGGGAAATTTCCTCCATATGGTCAACCTTGATGTAAGTTCAGAACAAACAACAAAACCAAATTCTATCCTTTGCATTGTAAACTTCAGCTAGTAACTGAGATTCACACTTTGAATTTGGCAGTTTGCTATGGTACAAGGCAGTCTTCCTAAGCAGGTTATGCATCTTCATAGAAGGAAACACATAGCTGTTGGTAGTGTGTTTCCCTGATAATAGCCCCAAGAAGGGTACCTCAATGTCCTGAATAACCGTGTTCTAGGAACTGAGGCCTGGAATGTAGTATCAGTTGTGCTTTATATTTCTCCATAAGAATGAATGCATGGATATTGCATGGTGCCACATCACCATGGAAGGTACCCCCAGCTGAATCCAATTCGGGGTAAGTCTAAGTAAGCAAAGCCATCCTTTCAAAAGTTATTGAGGTGTGTGATTCAAGGCATAACTGAGAAGCAAATTATCATTTCTCAATTTTTGCTGGTCAAGTGCAATTTGCAAATATAAGGCTTATTAGCTCTGGAGAAAAGAAACAGCCTGCAACTCATTGTGTGTTTCAGTAAGAAAAAATCCTGTGAGAAATGTGCTTCCATGACCACAACGATCTTGTTCTCCACAGAGATGCTTAAAAGCTAGCATACATGGTGCTTCCCAATCCCCCCCTAGGAGTGAATGGAAGGGAATATACAGTATCATCACCATGGCAGGGAAATTTCCCCCAGTTTAGTCACCCCCGGTATGGGCAGAACAGAAGACAGAAGCACATACTATTTTTTGGTGTGTGAACTTCTGCTAGCATCAGAGATGGACACTTTGAATGTGGCAGTTTGTCATGGTTGTGGCAGGAAAGTTCCCCCAGGTTAATCAGCTTCACTATCGGTTCAGAACAGAGAACAGAACCTAACCACATCTTTTGGTTTGAGAGCATCTTTAAATAACTGAGATGCACATTTTGAATCTCTCAGGCTATTATGGTCTGAGGCAATTTGTGTATTTATGATTTTGCTGTCCTATCAAGTGAAATACCCTGCAGCTTGCTCTGTGCTTCCTAGATAACATGCAGTGAGGAGTACCTCAATGACCTTATAGACCCTGATCTAGGAATCCAGGCCTGGAATGTAGTCTAAGTTGTGCCTTACATTGTCCCATAAGAATGAAATATCATTTTGACACATTACCATGGAACTTTCCCCAGCTGAGTCAAGTTCAGAATAAGTCTATGTGAGCAAGGCCATCATTTGTAAAGACTTTTGGGGGGGGGGTGCTTCTATATGTAACTGAGACAAATGGGTGTCTTTTCTTGCTTTTGCTGGTAAAAGGCAGTTTGTGAAGAAAAGGCTTTGCAGGCCTGGTGAAAAGAAACAGCCTTCAACTCATTGTATGTGTCCCTAAGGGGAAATTCATGGAACCACTGCACATCCACTAACAGAATGACTCTTCTCCACAAACAGAGGCCTAGAACATTAAAATGGTGCTTCCTAATTCCCCTATATGAGTGAATGAAAGCCATATACAATTGAAGCACTATGGCAAGGGAGTTTCCCCAGCTTAGTCAGCTTCACTATCAGTTAAAACAGAGAATGAAACCTAACCCTATCCTTTCTTTTTTCTACTTCTGCTAGGAACTGAGATATGCCCTTGAAAGTCTTGGGGTGTTATGGTCTAATGTAGTTTGGATAAGCATGGTTATGCACACTCATGGAATGAAACACCCTACAGCTTGTTCTGTGTTTCCCAAATAATGCCCTAGTGAGAAGAGCACCTCAGTGTCCTGAAGGACCTTGCTCTAGGAATTGAGGCATGGAATACAGTCTAAATGGTCTTTTATTTCCCCATAAGAATCGATGGATGGTAAATATCACTGTGCCACATCACCACGGAAGTTGCCCCCACTGAGGCAAGTTCAGCATAAGTCTAAGTGAGAAAATCTATCATTTGCATAGACTTTGGGGTTTGTACTTCTATATATAACTGAGGCATAGTGGTCTCATTTCTTGTTTTTTTGCTGGTACAATGCAGTTTCAGAATAAAAGGCTTTGCAGCCCATGTAAAAAGAAACAGCCTGCAATTCATTGTGTTTCCCTCTGAACAACTCCAGTGAATAAGTGTACATCCATGACCAGAATGATCCTGCTCTAACTATGGACATCCAGAACCTATAATAAATTGTGCTTTCCTATCCTCCCATGGGAGTGAATGGAAGGCCACATACAGTTGTATCACTGCACAGAGAAGTTTCACCAGCTTAGTCAGCTTTGGTGTCAGCTCAAAACCAAAAACAGAACCTAGACATATCCTCTGGTTTTGGCACTTATGCCAGTAACTGAGATGTGCACTTTGAATCTCTCTGTTTGTTATGTTCCTACCCAGTCTTTATAGTAGGGTGGCCATGGAAATTCTAAGGTGTTGTTTTGTGACTTCTGATGCCCAGAGTAGTTAAACAATTAGGTTCTTCCCAGAATGACTATTAAATATGTGTTCTTTCACCAATTAAGTTATGATAATTTGTAACTCAGTAGAAAAAAAACTAACACAGTAGTATTTGGATATTGCCCTTTCTAGATCTATGCTATTTTTCTACCAAGCTAGTCTTTATCAAGCTGACCCAGCTGTACTGATTACTTTAGATAAAGGTCCTTGAGTTCATACACAGTGGGCCAAGGACACAGTGACTGTTATCAGTGGAATGCTGAATTGAAAATTTTCTTCCACTGAAAATCTGAGCAAACCAATGAGATGCTTGTGGCAAATTTGAAAGCAGTAACTAAAGTGATTCTGTAGAAGGAACTATCGCCCATGGTGTTAAAGATAACCAGAAGGCAGAGAAAGATCAAGTTAAATGATCTTGCTTTCACAGCACTGAAACTCCTGGAAATTGAGAAAAGGAAAATTTCTATGCACTATAGGGAGCCAGGTTAGATTTGATCAGGGAGAGAATGATAAGGTGTTTACTGTTTTTAAAGATGCAGATGCTTGAGTTTCAGGGAACTGACATCAGGGAATTAATACAGCTTTTCCTTACAAGTTGTATCTTTTTTATGAGACAATGTATTAGAAAGTAAGTATTAGAATGACAATTGTGACTATTTGAATTCTTTTCATTTAAGTCAATAGAATACCAATATTGAAAAAGAGACATTCTTTTTCATCACTAGATAATAGCAAAAGTTATTCTTTTTTATTTTAAAAAGAATAAAACAAAAGAGGACAGAATCAAGCAGATCAGAACAGAACAATGCAAGCAACACAGCATTTCACAACAAGACACTTGGATATCAACAGTAGCTACCATAATGTCTCTTTCTTTGAAATACTTGAGCATAGCTTTGCATACAATAATATCAAACATAACAAAATAGAATAAAAGTGTTCAAGAGAATGAAACTATTACAAGGCATTCTGAACCAAATAACAGAAAATGAACAATAGCTACTATAATATCTCAATATCCATAAAAATTTGTTTATATTATTAAACATATTAAAATCCAGTAAGACACAACATGATAGAACCAATGGCAATAGAAGAATAAAAGCACATTAGGACTTCAAAACAAGATGATATTAAATAAGCAATGGCTGCCATGTCTTGTTTTCTTCAAAGTAGCTGTTCATACGATCACACATAATGTCAAATAAAACAGAATAAAACCATTCAAATCAGTGATTGAAAAAATTACAAGTCTTCAAAGCAATATAATGGGGAACCATGATTAGAATCTTATGTACTTTTACCTTTTCTTACACTAGAGAGAATATGTGGTATTTATACATGTGAGTTTTATTTATTTTGCTTATGAGTATGGTCTCAAGTTGCATCCATTTATTTATAAATATCTCAATGTGATCATTCTTTATAGCTGAGTAGTACTCCATTGTATAAAAGTACCACAATTTTTTTATTCATTCCTCAGTTAATGGGCACTTAGGTTGTTTCCAAGATATGGCTATTACAAATTGTGCTGCTATATACATGGGTGTACACTGTGGTACGATGTTTTCTGTTCTTCTGGGAATATGCCTAGGAGTGGAATAGTTGGGTCAAATCGGAATTCCGATCCCAGCTTTCTGAGGAATCTCCAGACTGACCTCCATAGTGGTTGCACCAATCTGCACTCCCACCAACAGTGCAGAAGAGTTCCTTTTTCCCCA
>PVLA01019103.1:0-12980 GCA_004027455.1 Hydrochoerus hydrochaeris
TCTTCATATGAACCCAACCAGGCCTTACCCGTCATGGGCCTGCAGGACAGCAATAGGTCCTGTGCCTGTCTTAGGCGGCCGGTGGTGTAACATATGTGTCCTAGTTGCCTGTCTTTGGCTGCCTGTCCAGTGTCTCAGGGCAGTTGTCTCACAGGAACCCCGCAAATCCTCCTCCATGAGCTCTCCCACCCAAAGCTCCTGCATAAACTCTCTCACACTACTAACAGAAGACAAAACCCCACAACCAGTCCTCACAAAGGGGTTATCTAGAGGGCCCCCAGCAACCCCCCTGGAGTCTCCACCCTCGACTCTATATTGAGCATTACATAAAAACATACACATGTGAACTACACAAATTACAATTATCAGTACAAAACATTCCAAGATCCCCACGCCCAATTCCCACATGCGGTGTCCTTTTCCTGGAGAAGCGATTGTCACAAGGCGTGGATGGACTAGGACGCGGCATGGACAGAAAAGGGCGCCACACAGGACCTTGCTCTTGCCAGCAGGCGCTGTGCTGCTGAGCTGTAGCCTGGCCCTGCTGCACTGATTCTTACAAACAGACCTCAGCAGTGACAGCCCATCTGCTGTGCCGTGCCGCAGTGCCCCGTGCGCTGTGGGGAGGGGCTGCAGGGCGGTGGCGGGGACCTTGGGGGTCTCAGGCAGGTTGCTGCACTTGTATGTGGCCCAGGCTTCCTGTGTGTAAAGCAGGGATGACAGTCACCTCCTCAGGAGCTGTGCGAGCCCAAAGTAAGATGACAGCCATGAAGCTAGGGGAGGGGGGCCCTCTGGGGTCCTGGGGCTCCCTCACCTCCTGTGGAGGTGCCAGGGACTTGGCCAGCTCTGCTGGTCTTGCTGGGGCAGGGCCCCTGTGGAGGGACGTCAAAACCAGTGAGTTCTGCCAACTGACTTTTCCCTTTTAGAAAGGAAGACAAGAGGAACCCACCCATGCCTACTGTTTTAGTTTGGTTTCACCAAACTGCTTTTCAAAGCTATGCTCTGAAGTTAAGACTCGATGAGCTGCTGGCGAAGGCTGGCCAGGATCCTAGCAGCCGGGACGCTTGCAGAGCCTGGAGTAGTTGCTCATGTGGGGAGGGAGTCTTTTCAGACAGTGAGGGCCTTAAAAGAAACAAAAACAGAAACAGAAACAAAGCCCCACTGTCTTCGCAGAGACTCGGTCAGAATGAGGCCGAGTCCACCCGGTCCCACGGCGCTGGGGAGGGCCGGAGTGGGCACCAGGCAGCAGCGGCAGGAGAGGAGTAAACTGCTCGTGGCGAGGGCGTCGTTCCTCGGTCTGCGCCTCCCAAACCCCCAGACACGCGGCACGGGTGTGGCCGAAGTAAACCATTCAGGAGGTTACACCCACAGAGGCTCTGACAGGTGCAGGCGGCCCAGGAGCCGCCAGCGTCTTCACGCGCCGCGCCGGCTGGTGTTATTTGCACAACTGTCCACCATCTGTTCACTCAGTGAATGAGAGTTTCCCGAGTGCCTGCTGTGTTTGCACCGGGGGACTCAGGCAGTGGATTCTTTTTTTTTTTTTTTTTGTCTTTTTGAGACAGGGTCTCACTATGCAGTTCAGGCTGGCCTTGGGCTCACTTTGTAGCCCAGGCTGCTCTCGAACTTGCAACGATCCTCCTGCCTCAGCCTCCCGAGTGCTGGGATTACAAGTGTGAGCCACCTCACCCGGCTCAGGCAGCGGATTCTGATTCTGCCTTGATGCCGGCTGTGGGTCCTGGCTGACCTCCCTCACCTTGCTGACCTCCATGTTCTATCTACAGTGTGTGGAACAATGGGCCCCTCCTGGGGTTTCGGCCTTTCCTTTGGGAAAGCCCTGCTGACCCCTCAGCTGGGTCCTGGCTATCCTAGGATGGTCTGCGGCCATGCTGAGAGCTGGAGGCCTCACCAAGGAGGACACTGCTGCAGCACGGGGGTGCAGGGGACCCGAAGAGGGTGAGGCAGCCTGCAGCCAGCAAGCGCCAGCCAAGGGAGGCCTGAGGGGGTCTGAGCCGGGTCCCAGTGGAGCCTGGGTCCTCAGCCCGCCACAGAAGGACAATGGCTGGTCACTGCTCATGCCTGCAGCTGCAGGCCAGCAGGACATGGCCAGAGGTGCGACATTGTTGCTAGAGATCCCAAATAATTCTGTCTCTGACAGGAGGAGCCTGAGCTGGTGTTGCTCTTCCGTGGGGTTTATCATCGTCCTGACAGTCCAACATGGCAGAGAGAATTCGGGCAGGAGATGCCCGTGTCCTCTATGGGTACATGTTAGTCACTGATCCACTGATGGGATAAAACTAGAGGTGCGATCAAAGTACACGGTGAACATTTACATTTTTGAAGATGTCAATGGTAAGAGACACAGTGACATGAATCCCCCCTCTTCATCCTGTCTGTGAACTGGCTTATCCCGCCTCTCTCTCCACTTTCTGACGCACTTCTGGAGTCCTCTTTCAGGGGTGTCTGTACTAGGTATGAGGAAAGATTCGGGAACGCTGCTGCCGCATGCCACCGGCGGAAAAGCAGCCTCCTGAAAGCCCCGTGCTGTGCCCCCACCCGGCTCTTCACTGGGCTTCGCACACGGTGACTTCTGGCTCAGCCCCAAAGCCAAAGTGACCATGAAAGGCAAATATTTTTAGTAACTTCAGGACATCAAAGGCACCCTGACATCGCAGCTAGATCGCGTGACGGAGGGGCGCAGAGCTGCCTCGGGAGGCGTTGGGAGCGCTGGCTGAGTGTGCAGGGGAGAGGGAAGGTCTAAGGCGGGTGCCTGCACTGTGTCTTTTAGAATAATCAGCTTTTCACTTTACACATTCTCTGCATTTTTTGATCATACCTCAGACCTGAGAAAATCAGTTCAAAGGAGGAAAGGTTTATTTTGGCTCACGATTTCAGAGGTTCCAGTCCCCAGGAAGCGGGTCCCATTGCTTCCAGCCTGTGACTGGGCAGAGCACCTGGGCAGAAGGGTGAGGCGGAGGAAGCTCCTCACGATTGGCTGTCGGGCAGAGTGAGGAGGGAGCCTGGGGTCAGAACATCCCCTTGGTCCCCTCTGGGTGCCGCCCAGGGACCTACTCCACCAGGCTCCTCCCGTAGAGCCTTAAACACGCAGTAGCGTGCGGACTGGGGCTGGGCTGGGAGGGTTTGTCTCCCTTCCTGTGCCTCCCGCCCACCCTCTGCGTCCGGTCCCCTCGGCCCTGAGCAGCTTTCCTGCAACAGGCCCCTCGGCCATGCTGTTCTGCCTCAGAACCAGCCAACAATGGACTGAAGTGTGAACCAAAATCAGCCTAAGCTGTGGGTGTCAGGCGTCTTGTCCTAGACACAAGGAACGTGACCAAGCCACCGGGCTGCAGGGGAGGCTGGGAAATGTGGTCGCCCTTGGGCCGAAGGCCCAGCTTTAATCAAGGCTTCTATTCCTATAGAAGGAGGTCTCAGCTGTTTCTGACAGGAAAATGGTGCTGTTCACCAAGTTCTGTGCCCACACAAAGCCCAAGATGCCTCAGGTTTGCCTTCACACGAGGCCAGCCCACAGCCTCCACCGGCTCTTACCAGGGAGCCAGCGTTCGGCCCGGAAGTTGCCACCAGGCCAAGGGGTACATGGGAGCTTCAGCCTGCCCGGTTCCACCGATCTGAAGGAGTTTCGCACCTAGGACCCAGATGGTGGGTGGGAGTGTGCGATTGGGGCCAGAGAGCAGGGGGGACCCTGGTCCTTGGGTACCCACCAGGACAAACTCCCCTGGGACACAGTGAGTGGAGGCAGCTGGGTGTGGCAAGCAGAGGGACTGCCCGGGCCAGGGTCAGGGAGCGCAGAGAGCAGGACATCAGCCAGGCCAGGAAGCCGCCCAGGCTGAGGACAGAGAATGCTGACTGCCAGGTTCCCCTTTCCGAAGCTTCTGGCTGTGGAGAGTGATCAGGAGCTCTGGTGCCGGCGTGGGGACAGTGCAGTTTCCCCTCCCAACTCTGCCACCTCCTACCTATGGGACTGGGCGACCTGCTCGCCCACGGACCTTTGAGAATTGTCATTTATGAATTTATTTACATGATGCTGAGGGGCGGGGCCTAGTCTCCACTGAAGCAAGGTGTGGGGTGGACACCTTCTGTTCCAGGAGGTGTGAGGTGGGGATCTCTCCAGGGGACTGACAGCTGGAGGGACCTTTGGCCCTGAGGCCGGAGCCGCTGCAGCCCTTTTGGAAAGTGAGGACTTTTCAGTCTCACCTCTTCCCCAGACCCGGCCTCTCAGGACTCCCAGGCAGAGCTCCCCAGAGCTCAGCCCTGATCTCATCCAGATTCCCTGCAGGACAAAGGCCAAGTCCCTGAAGTCACCCTACTGGCTCTGCAGCCACCCAACCACACTGCACCGGAATTCCACAAACCTCGTGCTGGGCCTGCGGCCCCTGGCCACGCCGCCCATGCCTCTCTGGGCCCCAGCCCCCTCCCCGGAAGCCCTCACCTCCTCTCAGGCCTGGGACATCTGGGCCAACCCCATGGACTCGGGATTCTCTGGAGCTGGGGACAGGAGCCTGACTCAAACATGGAATCACAGCTCTCCACTCCCACAGCGTAATGCTGCAGTAAATATTTGTGCAGGGGCAGCAGTGATGCGTCAGAGGGCTGTGCATTACCGTGATGGGGAATGTTTCAGACTGGGAGTCAGACGCCAGTGGGGTGTTTCTGGCTGTGTGTGAGGCAATGAACTTCCGGAGAGCCACTGTCCACGTCCTGAGGACCGGGCCACCCACTCAGTTCCAATCTGAGTTTTAAATTCTTTCTAGGCCAGCAAGGTCTTTACAGTCTGCTGGTGAGAGTCCATCTCTTGGTGATTCAGAAGTTTCCAAATGTTTAACCTCTTTTAAAAAAATTAGCACATGTACCAGGCATGGTAGCACACACCTATAATTCCCACAATTGAGAGGCTGAGGCAGGAGGAGCACCATGAGTTTGAGGCCAGCCTGTATTACATAGTGAGACCCTGCTTCTGGGGAAAAAGTTTACCAAAAGTTTATGGAGCATGTATTTATGCCAGACACTTTTCTAACTACTGTCAGGAAATTAACTTCTTTTCCCATCAAAAATAGTCAGTGAGGCAGATCCTGTTATATCCACATTTTACAGATGAGGAAACTGAGCCCGGGAAAGCTGGGACCTGCCCACGGTCATGCGGGTGAGGCTCAGCTGCAGGACCCCAATCCAGGCTGCTTTCGAATGGAGCAAGGGTGCATTTGCCACCTGCACCTTGGAGCCCTGCACAGCATTTACTTTCTCCCACAGGTATAGTGAGCTCCACCCACACCTTGTCAGGCCCAGGAAATTTCCATTTGAAATTCCATGGAGGAGTTTCTAGCAAGTTAACACCAATCTACCACCTCCAGTGCCGCCCACGGGTGACCGAGGCATAGCCGGGGGTGTGGGAGCCCAGGGCCCTAAGTCCAGCCGGGGTGGTGATTAACTGGAACAAAGGCCTCAACCCAGATTTTATTCATTCGCGAAGCGGGCAGTGGCTGGGGGTGAGTGACCGTGAATACGTGAGCGCAGAGAGCTGGGCTCGCTAGGAGGCCTGAGGTCACCTCTACAAGGCGCAGGGAGAAGGCCACGGACACCAATCCGCATGGCACAGCAGCAGCAGCGCGTGCTTCAGCGCTGCCGTGTGATCCTTGCTGCTCTGGGATGTCACAGCCTCTCATCTTGAGACCTGTCCCAGCCCACAGCGTGGACCTTGGCCCTCCCTCCTGCCCGGCTCACACAGGCTTTTTGGGAGTCACCGGGAGGAAACTGCCCGGTCCCTTGCTTCAAAGACTCCACACCAGCACCTGGGCCAGGCCGATTACTGGGGGAATGAGGAGGAGTCCCGGGCAGGCGGGCGGGTGCTTGGGCCGGGTTTAGAGGAAACTGCTCTTCTTTCAAGGCGCTGTCCAGTGGGTCCGCCACACACAGGGGACCCTAAACCACTGCGCAGCACACAGGGGCCCGGGACAGGTGCCATGTGAGGACTCCTGGTGGTGGAGACTCTGGTCAGTCCTCGACCTGGGGCCATGGTTCTGTGGTCAGCTGCAGACAGCACCATGCCTGCCAGGAAGATCACGGTGGCCTGGGGTCTGCTGTGCACGCACACCGCACCCTCCTCTGAACCCTGAGGTTGTCACAGGACCTGGAGACTCTGGGTTTTCAGTCAGTGGTGCACCTGGGCCGCAGAGTCCCTTGGTCACCATCATGGCATCTCCAACCTCATGACCTGCAGGATGAGGAGGGCAAACCAGCTGGCCTTTAGCCTCATTCCAACTGCCTGGAGGAAAACCAGGAGCAAGCTTTTCCTTGAGGGGACTCAGGTGGACCCTGCTGGGCAGAAGGGATGTGGCTGCCCACACCCATGTCATGCACAAGGCCCAGGGGTAACCGAGTCAGGTGCGCCCTGAACCGCCAATCCAGGGGACATTCACCCTGTGCTCCCCAACCTGACCTATGGGGGTAGGGGGCGGTGCAGGACCTGCCCCCACCCCCAGGGTAGAAACAGAACCCCAGGGCCTGAACATACCCACCGGGTGGGGCTGAGCTGCCCCAGCACCCCCTGTGACCCAAGCCCTGGACAATCCCTGCATTACACTGTGCATGGCAAGGCCCGACCAGGGCAGCACCGCCGAGCCAAGAGCCGTCACCCGCTCTATCTCACCGGGAATTCGGGCAGCAGACACCTTGTGGCCATGTGCACTCCTCTCTGAAGAGCTGTCCGGTAGCTGGGCTGACACGGGGTGCACTGGTGCCAGGCACCGCAGCTGCCCCCACCTGAGGGTCCCTGCACAGACCTCAAGGACCTCCTGTGCTCGGGGCTGCACTGGCCGGCTCTGCTCCTTGGCACTTGGGCACCAACTATGTGAACATGGGCTCTGCCCACTTACAGCCCCAACTGCACTTGTGTTTCATTCACAGGAGCCACGCACCTGCTGGTGGGCACAAGGGGACAGGAAAGACCACCTTTGAACAGACGAGACCCCACAAAAGCTCTTTATTTCAGCTGCTTTAGGACCTGGACCCTCTGCTCCACGGCAGCCTGGCCGAACTCTCCTGGGCACTGGGAAGGATGCCCTGGGCTTCCTGGCTCCTGAGGCCAGGTGGGCTCAAGGAGGCCTCTTGAGCTCGCCCACCACCCGCTGGACCTGACGCAGGCTGGGGCCCAGGCCTGGGAGACACACTGGTCCCTACTGCTGAGGCCTCAGCCCTGGGACAGGCTGCAGGCAGCTGTGCAGCCCCGGGACAGGCCCGCAGCTGTCAGGGCTTAGCTGTAACCAAATAAATAAGAAATGCCAGGGACACACATTCGGTTCTTTAAGAAACAAACCCAACAGAAGTAAATAAAAGCCAACGGGGTGTGGGGGAGGGGCTCCATCTGTAAAGTGCTTTCCGGGACAGGGGATCTTGCTGGTCTGGCCTGCACCCCGGCGTCCTGGGGAGGGTGGGGGTCCTGGGTAAGGACTGCATGCAAGTCTAGGGTGCTCAACGCCCCGAGGGACACGGTGAAGGGACTGCCAGCCCTGCAGTGGGGTCCGGCAGCCTGCACACCAGCCAAGGTCCCCAGGCCCCCGTCTGCCCTCGGGGGCACGCTGCACGCTCGCAGGGGCAGCCTTGGGGCGGGGCCGGGGCTCACACAGCGGACAGGAAGGGGAAGAAGAAGAAGTCGAAGGCGAACTTGAGGGCGCCGTGCACGCTGCTCCGCCAGTCGCGCTCGATCTTCACGTGGCGCCGGGCCGGCGTGAGCTGCGCCGGGCAGCTGAGGCAGCTGATGGCCTTGAGCTCGAAGACCGGCCACTTGCTGCCCAGACGGCCCTCCAGGACGGTGCTGAACTCGATGAGGCTGCCGTGGCGCAGGCTGAGCAGCGCGCCCCTGAACTCGCTGCTGGCCCGCAGCACGATGTCCTTGGTGACGTCGTCCTCCTCGGGGGCGTGGCCGCCGTCCCCCAGGGGCACGCCCACCGTGATCTCGAACTTGTAGCGGTCGAACTTCTTGATGTGGCAGGGGTGCTTGGCCAGCAGCTTGAGGCGGCACAGCTCCTCCTCGGCCGTGGCCGCGCTGCCGGGGCTGCAGGCCGGGTAGGCCTCGCCGTACAGGCAGCGCATCCAGTCGCCGATGAAGAGCGGCAGCATGTTGATGGCCGACTCGGCGCTGTTGTCGATCTCCGTCACCCGCACGTACTTGAAGCGGCCCGTCCACGTGACGCGGTGGCCCTCCAGGTGGCTGCACAGGATCTGGGTGCGGGCCATGTTGGTCTCCTTCCAGGCCCGCGGCCCGCACAGGTGGCTGTACTGCTGCCAGGTCAGCGTGGAGTTGTACACCTTCATGCCCTCCGAGCGGTACACGTAAAACCAGCAGAAGAGCACGATGGCCGTCAGCCACACCAGGATGAGCTTGACCACGGAGCTGCGCGTCAGCGACCTGAGCATCTCCACGGCGGAGAAGCTGGCCTTGGTCCACCAGCGCAACAGCAGGGGCACGCTGCAGATGGCCATGGTGACCAGGATCTTGGTGAGGTCCAGGGATACGAACCAGCGGGCGAACTGCACCATGCCCATGAGCGCCAGGCCGGCCACCAGGATGGGCAGGGCGAAGAGGAAGAGGAAGTAGCCGACGGAGGCGCGGACCAGGCCCAGGCCAGTGGACTCGAGCAGGATGACCACAGCGAGCTCGCACCACATGAAGCAGACCAGGTAGGGCACCAGGTAGCAGTAGGTGCCCTTGAAGTTCCGCAGCTGGGCCATGCGGAAGAAGAGGTAGAGCAGGTAGACGTAGAGCAGGCAGGGCAGGCTGACGTTGAGGGTGACAAAGTGGCCGACGGGCACGGTGAAGAAGGTCTGCCCAAGCAGCTTCAGGTAGTGCCCGTCCAGCGGCAGGGTGGGCAGCAGGGACAGCAGCCCGGCGGCCACCTCAGTGACCAGGGCCCGCCTGGTGTAGGGCTCGGCAGAGCTGCTGAGGCTCATGTAGCTGGTGACGGTAAAGAAGGCGGCAATGACGGCCAGCTCCGAGCAGGGGATCCAGTCCTTGCTGGCCAGCGGGAAGGAGAAGATGACAAAGACGACGGAGAGCAGGAAGTGGGCGTAGGGCTCCAGGTGGTTCCAGCCGAAGTTGACCTCGGCCTGGTCCACGTCCAGGTTGGGCTCGAAACGCAGCAGCAGGTCGGTGAGGGTGCGGAAGTTCTCCCAGGCCTTGCTGTCCTGGAAGACCTTGAGGGTACAGATCACCATGGACACGAAGGACAGGTAGAAGATGACCAGCGGGATGCAGAAGGCGAAGAAGTCGATGGTGAGGTTGCTGATGATGAAGAAGAAGATGAGGGCGTTGATGTGGTGGGTGGGCACGATGGTGGACAGCCAGTGCATGCCCGCCTTGGAGGCCATGTCGATCAGGTACTCCTTGATCTCCATGATGGCGTGCAGCGGGTACTTCACCACCTGCGGGGGGACGGGACGCTGGAACCAGCAGGCCTGGGCACCCCCGCCGCCTCCAGCCCCCCTGCCTGTGCAGAGTGAACAACCCGCCTGCCACATCCTGAGCCCCAGTGATGCTCCCGCCTACTCCGCCCCGCTCCACCTGGCCAGGCCTCCCCGGGCCCAAGCTCCACGAGGTGAGTGAAAAAAGCGGCGAATGTTTAAGTCACAAACTATGACGGGGAAAGGCGCGTGCCAGTAAGGTCTCCCTACAGTCCTCTCTCGCAGGGACACACCGATCCACCTTCTTGTCACTTTCTGCAGCAGCCCTGAAGCCCTCCTTCCTGGGTGCTTTAGTCGCAGGGCTGTGGCTGCCTGGGTGTCCGGAATCGATTCAGAGCAGGGTGGCTCTGGGGAGGAGCTGGGAGCCACACGGCGCCCGATCCAGTGAACAGGGCAGATGGGCACGCGCGGTCACGTTTTCACAAGGTGCCTTCCAGCAGGCACCGGGGGCAGCACTGTGCGAGCTTACGGTCCCAGCCGGGGAAGGGCTCACGGAAGGAGCCCCTTTGGAAAGTGGCCAAACAGTGTGATGAGCGTTTGGAAACAAGCAGGGAGGATTCAGAAGTGGGCTCAATGTGTCTTGACTGGGATAAATTTTTAAAATATTTTAAAAGTTTAAGAGCTAGGTGTGGTCATGCACCTCTGTAACCCTAGCACTCAGGAGGCTGAGGCAGGAGGATTGTTGAGAGTTTAACACCAGCTTGGGCTACAAAGTGAGCTCAAGGCCAGCCTGAACTGCACAGCAAGACCCTGTCTCAAAAGGGCAAAGAACTTTCAACACTGACCATACACTTCAATCACACCATGTGCGGCCCATATACTGACCAAGCCTCCCCGAGGTCGCCCTCATCCCCGCAGGACCAGCCCTGTCTTCTGGCCTCAGCCCTTCTCTGCTCAGCCTTCCGCCAGGTGCCGGGTCTCCCTCGAGACTTCAAGCACCCGGAGGAAGCCACTGCTGCCCACCTCATCTTCGTCCCGGGCCTCCTGCTTGGGAGGACGGAGCCAGGCTGCAGCTGTCTCCCACTGCAGCGAGCGTCACCCTCCTGGGCCCACTGAGGGGGAAGGCACCCCCACTCCACAAGGCCACGCCAGGCTTCGAGGGTGAGGTGTGAGTGGCCCTGGGCCTAGAGCGTCCACCAGCTCGGCGCAGTGGAGGCGGTGCCTGTCTCCTGACCAAGGGTGGCTTTGGCTGCAGTGGCCACATGAGACCTGGACAGCCAGCTGCCCACCCCATCCATCACCGCAGGACCCATGCGGCACCCCACGCTGTTCACGAGGACACCACTCCTCACAGCCTCGTCTCGGCCGGGGCAGCCTCCCAAGGGCACAGAAGGGCCCCACTCATCCCCAGGAGACACCGCTCTGCCAGGACACGAGGGGACGGGAAGAGGGGTGTGAGGCTCGGGACAGCTGCACGGTGTGGCACGAGCGTGGGGTGGGGGTCCAGGGAGCGCGTGCTTAGTGCACGCGGCACTGTGTTTGACCCTCATTTGGAAAAAACAACAGAAAGTGAAGAATCGGGCTGTAGAAAAGTGGGGTAAAGCCTGCTCCATGGGGGTGTGAGGGACCAGTCCTCACTGGCCGAGAACAGCACAGGGTACTGTGAGGGCTGCTAGGTAGAGGCGGAGCCAGAGCCCGGGGGCAGCGGGGTCAGGAGTGGCGAGGGAGCCTGAGGCTTCCTGCTCGGGCCTGAAATGACCTCTGGGCTGGATTTTCCAGGGACTCAGCATGAAGCACTCGAGGCTCATCCGTGCTACTCAGTTGCCTTGGAGAGGGCCTGGTCTGCGCTGCCCCCTGCGCCTGGGCAGGAGGGGACAGCTGCAGGGTATCTGGGGCGAGCTGCACCGGAGCTGGGGACACTGTGACATCTGCTGCCTCTTTTCTGAGGGCTCTCGATGGGACAGACAGTGGGCACAGGGTCAGGGCCCCGCGGGCTCCGGACGAAGCGCAAAGCCTTGTTTACTTCTTGGCAGAAAACCCAAAGTCGCTCTCCCTGAAAGGACCTCCAGACTCACAGTGCAGGCTCTGTACCCTCTGGGGTGACACGCTGCTCAGATGGAGCCCTGGGAAGGATGTCACCAGTGCTCATGCTGGGACACTGGCCCAGCGACCCTTCACCTCTGATCACACTGGCATTTGCCAGGAACCATCCAAGTGGGCACCCAGCTTCCTTCTCCAGGGTGGAAGGGAACGGGGGGGTCCCCGTCAGTGAACCCAAGTTCCACAGGACCCTGCAGTGGACAGCTCTCCTAGTCTGACATGACGCCTGTCTAGGAGGGAAGGGAGGCCTTTAACTCGATGCCCCAGGGGACCTCCAGCTCCAGATGCTCCTTGGGGACCCCATGCAAGTCCCTGAGCGTCTCCGGGTCCCTGCTGCCTCCTCTCCATCTGGGCGCTGCGCACACAGTGGCTCCTGCAGGGCACCACTCAGCCAACCTCCTGCTGGCCAGTGGCTGAGCCACTGTGCCCCGCTGCGAGCCCTCTGCCCAGCTCTTAGACACGCGTGGGCTCACTGGGTTCTCGACAACTGCACACACAGCCCAGGAACGCCGGGGGACAGAGCCCAAGGAGCCCCTCTGCTTGGAGCCTGTGCTGTCGGTAGCCTTGTCTGGGGCAGAAGGTCCAGCCCCTGGGGACCCCGGTGGGTCACCTCCAATTCAGCCTCATGAGCTGAGCCCAGCAGCTGCCTCCTGCCCCGGCTGCCGGACACCTGCGCTTTGCTTAATGTGGGCGCCTTCGGGGAGCTGGGCCCGGCCCGCGCAAGCCGGTTTCCCTACACAGTGGGGAGCAGGAAGCCAGCGCCCGGCCTGCCGTCCACAGGGCGCACTGCGGGAAAGACACCGGCGCGGGCCGCAGTGCCTCCGCCAGGCCGCCCGCCCACCACGGCTGTGTGAGAGGGAGGTGGCCTCCTGCAGACGCACCTCACACCGGACCCAGGAAGGGCCCCCGGACACCTGTGAAGGCCAGGACCTCCCCCAGGGCTTCCCCGCGGCGCCCGCGCACCAGGCCGGACGGGCTGGCCACTCACCCTCTGGCGCAGCGGCAGGTCCTCGGGGCCCTTCCCGGCCAGCTCGTCGTCCTCGTCGTCCTGCAGGAACAGGTTGGTGGGGATGACGCCCTTGGCATACTTCTTGGTGATCTCCACGAAGTCGTCCAGCGCGATGTAGTTCTTGGCTGAGGACCAAGAGAAAATGGCTAGGGCCTCCCGGGCTGCCAGCCGGCCGGGATCGCGGTGCATGGGTGGTGTGGACAGTGGCCTGGGGCCTGGCTGGGGCAGGAGCCAAGCGAGTTCAGGTGCAGGACTCTTCCTTGGCACAGAGACCAGTGATGACGGCTACATGGGCACAATTCATCTGCCCCAGAAGTGGCCGCCCTCCCAGCTCCTGATGCCCAGCGTCCTGCATCTGTGAGCCACTCCACTGCCCTACAGCCGACTCCCGGAGACTTCCAACGGGTCAGGAGAGGCCCTACTGTGCATCCACCACCCCTCTCCCCAGGAGTCCAGAGAGGCC
>PVLA01019104.1:0-12972 GCA_004027455.1 Hydrochoerus hydrochaeris
TCCATGGATCATGGATGAGGAGAAACTCAAAAACAAGGCAACAGAATTATATAAGGTGATTAAAAGTATATAACAACAACAAAACAAGTCAGTAAGGGTCTGAGCAACCTGAAACAGGATATAGCTAAGCAGATAATGGATTTAAAAAGTAAAAAGAAGAAAAGAAAGTGCTCTAGAGGATATGGCTGCATGTATGTTTAAGTGTGTAGGATTGAAAACCATGTTGCTAAGTTGTTACTGGATCTTTGAACTTCTTTGCAGTCTCACTGTTTGAATGTACACTTTGTATGCTTTAATTTTGTAACTTTAACAACTAGGTCTAAGAAGACAGTATGTAATTTATCAACTAGTGATTTCTTACTGCTTTTTTTCCTGAGATTCTGTATTGTTTCTACCCCTTTTTCTGTTTTGCTTTTTTTTCTCTTTAAATAATTTTTTTAAAAGCAGTGAACCTCTTATAAATGTAAACTCATTAGATTTATAGATTTCTTAACACTAACAATAATGGACAAGAGTGCTTGGAGTCAAATGTTTCAGAATTGAAAAAGATAACTTGCAACACAGACTCATAGATTTTTCAAAATCTCTGCAAAATAAATGGAGAAATCAGGTGTTTTCATGACAAACAGCACAAGGAATTAATAACCATCAAATTAGGACTACAAATAGTCTCAAGAATGGTCTTGAAGGATACCATGAAGCTAAAAATGACAAAACACCTAATAAAATGAATAAAGTAGACAGAGTGATCAGTTTAGCAGAGAAGCAAAAAAAATGGAAATCAGCAACAGGAAAATAATTCAATGACAGGAATTAGTATCTATCATAATAATTCTTAATGTGAATGGTAACAGATTTCATGAAATCCTTATGAAAATTTCAATAGCATATCTCACAGAATTAGAGAAAACAATCTTAAAATTCATTTTGAACCAGAAGAGACCTAGAATAGAAAAGGCAATTGTGGCAAATGCAGGGCTAGGGGCATAAAAATCACTGACTTGAAAGTATAATACAAAGCTACTCTGATAAAAGCAGCATGGTACTAGAAAAATAAAACAGACCCAAAGATCAATGTAGCAGATTAAAAGATGCAGAAACAATGCCATACTTGTCCAACTTATCTTTGACAAATGCACCAAAAACATTTACTGGGAGAAAGATATCCTCTTTGATAAATGGTGCTGGAAAAACTGACTTTTCCCTAGTGAAGATTAAAATTAAAACTGCATCTTTCACCATGCACTAAAACCAAATCAAAACTGATCAAAATATTGAGACAGAAGCATTAAATCTGCTGAACAATAGCACAGGGAGAACTCTTCTTGAAGACATTGGTGTAGGCAAAAATTTTATGAATGTAACCCCCATCACACAGGAAGTACCAGAAAGAAAAAATAACTGATTTCAGCTTACTAAAAAACTTTGCCCAGCAAGAGAAATCATCACAGTGAGAAGATCACTCATACTGTGGCGGGGGGGAAACTTTTTCCAGCTGTTCCTCAAAGGATTATTATGCTAAATATAATGTAAGTTGAGCACATATATTCTTCACTGATAATAGCATTGCTCATGTTACAGTTTTCTGTCTTCTGTTTTGCTTTCTTCAACTACTCCAACCCATCTCTTCCTCCTAACAGGTGAAAAGTACAATGTGTTATTGCTCGTGAAAGATACACACACAGTCACATACATACAAACAGAAAAGTTTGGAAAAGTTATTTGAGGGCTGATCCTACCTAGAACTGCACAGGCTGCTTTTGCTCAGTTTATTGCTCCTATCCTTGAAGTATCTCTTTGAGAATTTTAACCCTGAGAATTTGAGGTATAGTTACAGAATAAATATTATGTCTTTAATACATATGCAGTGTATGCTGCAGAACCACATATTGTAAAAGATCACTATGCTGCAGCTAATGAGCACACACATTAAGCAGATTCCTTTATACAAGTGTAAAACATCCAGTTGAAGCTTTTTTTCATTCTAAATGTAACTGCTGAAGAATGGAGTAAATTCAAAGCAATAATTCTAATTTTACACCAAAAGATCATTGCTAATGTAGCACCTCTACTCTTCCCCAAGGGGAGAAACAGCAATGCTCACAAAAAACACTTCTATTAGGATGTCTCAATATCAGAGTCTCTGTCTTCTACAAATTGCTATCTTTTCTTTTCTTTTCTTTTTGTACCAGGGATTGAACTCATGACTGTGTGCTTGCAAGGCAGGCACTTATGCCGCTGAGCTAAATCCCCAGCTCCTTGCTATCTTTTCTTAATAAAAGAATCTACGTTTTCTTTTTCTAAAATTAGGTTATTAGTTTGCTTTTGAATTTTATGTAATTTGTTTTCTAACTCATTAAGGTAAACTTTCTCATAGGATTGCAAAAGTTGTTGCCAATAGTTACCTAGCCCATTACATATTAACAGACAAATTAAGAGAATAAAATTGAATCAACATAGTCAGATTTGATTGCAAAATAGTAGATGTACTTATTTTGTAGGTCTCTAACACATTCTCACTATTTTATGTGTCTGTATAATTTTTTTATCTAATGATATTTAAATATCCATAAAAATTCAACATAATGGAAAAATACTTGAAACCATAGGCACAAACCAATGGGACTCCAGGAGTACAAGAAATAGTATCAAGAATTGACAAATGTGCCTAAATCAAATTAAAATCTGCACGCCAATGGCAACAACAGTCAAGAGAAAAGACATTAAATGGAAGAAAAATCTCTTATGCTTCTGATAAAGAATTAATGTCTATACTATATAAAGAACTCAAAAAGTCAAATTTCTCACAAACATAGAGTTTAATAAAAAGACATTTCTCAAAACAAATGGAAATGGGAAGGGATCCATCATGCCTAACTAGAGGCAGAATTGCATGTGGAAATGTTGGAGAAGATCCACTGGAAAGCCAAGGCAATCAGCAAAGGTGGATGTAAACATAGCCAGATACAATCAAACTGAAAGAGAAATCCATCAGATCAAATCAGACACTGTGGGGAATTAGGAAAAGAAGCAAGATACCTCTAACCTGCAGCTTTCACCATATATCTAGAAAGCTTCATCTTGGGAGTGGATCTGAAGCAGAAGAATGCAGGGAATTTCTGTAAGAATTGATGAAATGTGGAGTAATAGGACAAAGAGCAATTTATTGCCAGCATCATTCCAGGAACTAGCATCTAACTGAGTGTAAAGAACAAATCCATTTTGACTTTCATATTGTTTCTATTGTATAGGGCAATTTTTCATTGGAAATCATACAAAACAAAGTTACAAAAGCAAAAGCAATGATTAAAAGGAAACCAATCACTGACATTGAACCTAAACACGGCTGGAGTCAAAACCATCAGTCTCCTCAGGAAGCTCAGTTGCATCAATTTCCCCAGCATCTTACCTGCTCAGCCCACAGTTGTCCAGTTTCACCACAAGAAGTGGTCTCCCCTCAGTTGTAAATCCTGATGCAAGGAGCTGAGGCCAGACTGAGATGATAGGCTCCCCTAATATCCCTGATATGAATGAGATATCCTACAGAAAATTGGAAGAGAGGGGCTTTATCCCAGTTTGATAAAACCCTTTTATGACAATCAACAGCCAATGTCAAAAATTAAATGGTCAAAACATGAAAACTTTAATATCTGGAGCAAAACAAGGCCATCCACTATGATCACTCCTATTCAACAGACTTCTGGAAACATTAGCCAGAGAAACTAGATAAGAGAAAAAATAAAAGTGATAAAGGCAGGAAATGAAGTTCAATTATCATTATTTGTAGATGACCTCATACTCTACATAGAAGATCCCAAAAACTCCACCAGAAGACTTCTGGATTTAGCAACCAAATTCAGTTGCATAGCTGGACACAAAGACAACACTAAAAAAAATAGCCTTACTGAATAACAAACTGACTGAGAGATACATTAGGGAAACATAACCTATCATGACTGCATTGAAAAATGAAATAATTAGGAATCAATCTAACAAAAGAAGAAAAGTTTTCTCCACTAAAAACTACAGTATGCTGAAAAAGGGGACTGAAGAGGATATCAGAAAATGAAAAGATATCCTTTGCCCTTGAAATGGCACACTCAGATTTAAATCAATCTTGGTCAAAATACCAATAGTATATATCTCACATAATTAGAGGAAACAATCTCAAATTTCATTTGGAACCAGAAGACACCAATAAGAACAAAAATAATTCTCATGTGCAGAAATTACTCCAAATACACTCAACATCTTTAGTTTTTAAAAAAAAAGACCCAGGCACCTTCACTTCCTGGAAGAAATATTTGCTTTAATAAATGGTGTTTCATAAACTGCCTTTCTACATGATGAAGACTAAAACTAGACCCATGTCTTTCTCCATGCACTAAACCAAAATCAAAATGGATTGAAGATCTAAATATTAAAACATAAACACTAAACCTGCTGGAAGAAAGACTGGGTGGAAATCTTGAAAACATAGATGCAGGCAAAGAATTTATGAACATAATCCCAATCACATGGCAAACAGTACAAAGAATCTACAACTGGGATCTCATCTTTTTTACTTTAAATTGAAAAAACAATGATACACAATTTCATAACAATAGGAAGTGAACAATGGTTAATATATTGTGTATTGTTATTTTCAAAGTATTGCTCAGATTACAATATATAGGCATGCAAAATTGATCATACAATATTAGCACAAAGGACTAAATGAAATTAGTAGTATCACTATCTTACCTATTTTTTTCCTCAGAGCTCATCTTAATATAAAGCTTTTGCACAGCAAAAGAAATCAACAGATTGAAGAGACCATGTGCTGAGGAGGAAAATTTTTTTCCTAGCTGTTCTTCATCAAAAGACTAATCTCTAGCATATATGCAGAATGTCAAAAAATCATACCCTCCAAATTTAAAAGCCCAAGCCAAAAATAGGCATCTGAAATGAATAAATACTTCTCAGATGAAAAATTACAAATGGCAAATAAATATATGAAAAACTATTCCACACCACTGATCTTTTGAGAAATACAAATTAAAACAATGCTGAGATTCCTTCTCACTCCAGAAATATCGGCTATTATGTAAAAATGAATCAATACCAAATACTGGAGGGGCTGTAGGGTAAAAGTAACCTTTCTTCACACTTGTTGGCAGTGTAGACTAGTGCAACCACTGTGGAGATCCCTCAAAAGAGGACTAGAGATCCAGCTATTCCCCTTCTTAGTATCTTCACAAAAGAATTAAAAGCATCATATCACACCCATGTTTATAGCAACACAGCTGTAATAGCTAAATGTTGGAAACAACCCAAATGCCCATCGATCAATGAATAGATAAAAAAAGATGTGGTTTGTTTAGTGCAATGGAGTATATCTCAGCTAGCACAGATACACTTGAGACATTCATACATAAATAGATGCCTGTTGAGAACATACTCTTAAGTAAAATAAATCAGACACACATGTAAAGATCACAGTGTTTCTCTGGTGTGAGAAATAGAAAGTGAAAATAAGAACCAAAATATAGATATTGTGAAACAGAAAAAAAAAGTTCAGATAGGGGGTGAAAGGGGGAAATGAAAAAAGGTAAGAGGAAAAAACTTTAAAATGTCTTACAAAATGGAAACAAAGCTTTTTGTACAAAGGAGGGGAAAAGGAAGAGGGGTTAAAGGGAGGGGAAGGGAATGGGGGAAAAAAAGCAGAAGTAAGGTATATCATGTGCAGATACAAATTCCCTAGGATGAATGGGATCATTATATGCAGTTAAAAAGTATGAATAATCTTAATTTTTAAAAAAAGAAATGTAAGAAATATGAATGTATATCCTGAGAAGATCAGACAGGATTTAATAAAGGAGTAACAGAGGAAGCCATGGAAGGGATAGTAAAAGTGATGAAGTTATGATATAGATATGATATATATACACATCAATTAAGAAGAATGGAACTACTATGTATCTCAATATATTCTCAAAAATTAACAGAAACAGACAGAAACAGTCACAGGAAAAAATAAACTTCAAGTTGGGGATGGTGACTCATGCCTGTAATTCCAGCACTCAAGAGCCTGACACAGTAGGATGGTTGAGTTTGAAGTCAGTTTGGGCTACACGGTGAGTTTAAGGCTAGTCTGAACTACACAGTAAAACCATCTCTCAGAAAACAAACAAAAAACATAAATAAATAAAATTCAATGATCAGTGATCATCCAATATAGATTAGAATCTCCCATACTAAATTTAAAGATAAATTGTTTCAAGAAAATAAATCTGAAAAATATTACTGGCTGTCTGCAATTTTAGCATATCTATCTAAACTGTTTATACTTATATACATATAATGTGATAAGTATTTTTACAACTAAAATTTTATGACAAAATATATAGATGTAGCTAAAGTGGGAAGTATAGATCTGTAAGAGAAATTCCATATTTTATGTGTGGAAGGTACATGAAACAGACATGACAGAAATAAAGGAAATCCCTAGATGAAATATTCCTCACATAGGGGGTCAGAAAATCAGCCATCCTGAGTTTCTGACTTCTGAACAGTACATCTTTTAGGCAATTACTTTACATATCAGAATGATAGAACTATTTTGGTCTAATAAGGATCTTTGGATATTGAGTCCTTAGAGATGGAGAGTAGCCAGTGAAATCACCACAGAAAAACCATGCCCAGTCAGGAAGAACAGTTGCATCACCTCTCACAGGGAATTTGTTTGTTCTGAACTCACTGATTCAGTCTGTGTATCTGCTGTTTTTGAGACAAGTCTTCTGTCTTCCATATCCAGGTGAAATTCTGAGTATCATTCTCAGTGAAGGCAACAAGTAAGCAAAGTCTCTAGTTAATGATCTGGACCTGAGAGAAGGCATTTTGTTAAAACTTAATTCAGGAGAAGTGAGGAAAGTGCATGAATGAAGGGATGAGAAACTGTCCCCCAAGGACCTCTTGGATGACTGTCACCTTTACGACACATATCATTCACACTTTCATCAATGTACCAATTGCTCTCATACTGCCAGACATCTATATCTCTTCACAGCACTGGATGCCATTTTCCTCCTGAACAAAAATCTGTGTGTTCTCAAATACAATATCTATATTGTAATACTATTACAAAATAGTCTTTCACTTACATCAATCATTTGAATAAACATGGGGAAAGTTTCACTCAGCGTGTAAGTTTCCTAGAAATTTTCTAACAGAATATCACAGTCTTGGTGGCTTAATAATTGACATTACTTTCAATTCTATGGGCTAGAAACTGAAAGATCAGACTGTGGGTGGGGTTGGGTCTTCCGAAGGTCTCTCATTAGTTTCAAGGGGGCTGTCTGCATTCTGTCTTCTGCAGTCTTTCCCTTATGGATTTCTGTGTCCTAATTTCCTCTTCCTCTAAGGCCCTCCAACATATTGGATTAGGACTCACTCTTGAGGTCACTTTCTAAATTGATCATCTATGCAAAGAACCATGCATTCACATTCTACACTATTGAGAGTTAAATGTCAACATATGAATTTTGAAGGAGACAGAATTTAGCTTCTAACAATCAGTTTATCTCTTATTCCTTTTGGTGGTTTTTGATCTGTCATTGCACAGAATCATTATCCTATCCATATTGGTGGCTTGTGAAGAAACTGGGGAAGGTGTAGAGATGTAGAGAAAATCCAGAAGTTTCCCAACCCCATGTTTCACTTTCTAAAACTACCAGCAGTTTCCCAATCCCTGTGTTTCACTCTCTAAAACTACCACATATTCCAGTACAAGCTGTGGAGATAATCTAATGAAGCACAGAAACAATTACACATGAAAATACATGACATATTTACAGAACAAAGAAATGCCGATGTTTGGCTATATTTGTTTCAGGTCTTTTAAAATGAATAAAATAAATCATACAAAATTTGCCACTTTGATGATCCTCTCAATCTTCTCCTTTTCCTAAAGTCATGCCATCTTGATTGTTATACAGTACCCCATGACTGATCCTATTTTCTATGTGTAACAATAAATAAAATGCAATATATATAACACCCATCAATTAGGCAATGGAGACATAAATTGTGTAGTGATAATACAGTGAAATACTGTGTCAGTGAAGACTCATGAAGCAGAATTAAATGCATCAATGTTAATAAAAGTGAATTACCAAAAATATCAATTATAAGTGGCATACTAAGTAGGATCCAATTTACAAATGACTTTACTAAGACAATAAAACACAGATTTGATTATTTAGAAAAATACAACAAACAATATGAATTGTGGGAGAATAATGTGTGTCACAGTAGGGTAGTAACTTACAAAGGGAAGAAATAACTTAAAGTTTGATCAATTACACTTAATATGCTTTTATTATTTATTGAAATAAAACAAGGAGTGTAAATTATTTACATTTAGAAGCCAGCCTTCATTATTTCCTGTACTTCTATTACATATGCATGATCTATAATGATAATATATATATCTGTGCAGGTTCAAAATGCTTAACATTTTCTCATAGAGTAGATTTTTCCTTCAAATTTTTCCCTAGTTAATGAATTCATAATTTGAGGGATTGATGATTCTCATTTATTTACTATTTAATTCATTATTCATGCAACAGATATAATATGCTAAATGGATATTTGTATTTTTGATGTTGCTTCCTTCCTGTTCTACATGATCAAGACTGTTAGGGGTAGTTTCAACACAAAAACCATTCCATTTAATTTGCATTCATCAAACTAGTGATGATGTTTCCTTCTTTTGACTCAACTGTAACATGTTGTAACATTTTTCTGACAGGTGAAAAATGTCATGTGCAGCTCATCACACTCATACACACACATTTTAAAGGCTAATATATGAGTCCCACCTGCCCATACTTGTTGGCAGGTTTTGCTCTGTTTATCCTCACATTTTTCTTTCCAAACTTATTGAAATATAATTTCATGCATAAAAACTACCTAATTTGAGATATGTGATGTGCTTGGAGAAATACAAATTGTAAAGTGATTATCACATTATAGCTAATTGGCACATCCACCAGGTAGTCTCCATTAAGCAAATGAGGATGCCCAGGGTTCTCTTCCTATTGAAAATAGTTCCTAATCCCAAAGTAAGTTTGCAGGTCTGAATTAAGTGTGTGAGTCTAATATGGTACAAAATGATCAGAGCTGTCCCTCTCCTTAAAAATAAAGATCCTTATTCCTCAGGGATTCAACTGTTTAGAAGCTTGATTTATTAGGACTATTATCTTGGAAAACTCAAGTGGCCTCTGGGAATGATACAAGTTGCAGTGTGTTTCCACACTCAGAAATTGCATGGAGAATGGAACTCCCATGTCCACACTGATTATCTTCTAGGGACAGGGGAGTGCAGTCTATCCATAACTGCTGCTTCAGAATTGCCCTTAGGAGTGAATGGCAGCACAGCTGTGACCCGGCAGAGTGAGAAGCCTCACAGTGCTGGAAGAGCCTGCAGTAGGGATGGACAACTGCTCTCTCCTGGAACCTGGATTTCCTCTTTCCCCATGAAAGAATGAATTCAAGCTAAGGGAGCGATGCCCAGTTCATAGTAGATGCTGGCACATCTTGCTCACATTGGCATAAAAGTAGCTCAGAGAACTAAACCATTATGTGCACTAAGAACTGTGTGCTTATGGAGCAAATGGAGAGGCAGAGATTTCACTTCTCCCATCTTCTTTCCAGGGAAAGGCAGTTTGCACAGAGAGGCCTAAGGAAGCCTTAGTACTGAAACAAGTTACAGTGTGTTTCCATATTCAGAACTCCCATGGAGCAATGGAATTCCATGTCCACAATGCTTCTGTTCTAGGGTGTGGAGTATACCATAACGCTGCTTCAGAATTGCCCTCAGGAGTGAATGGCTGTAGAGTTGTGACTGGACCATGGCAGAATGAGAAGCCCAACAACTTGGATTCCTTTGGTATAAGTTCAGAGACTGAAATCTAACTGAGCACTTTGGTAAGAGTTCCTTGGTAAAGGCCCTGGAGGCAAACATTGTGTTTCTCAGGTTGCTATGTTGAAAGGTAGTTTGCATGTGCTTGGTGATAGGACCCTCTAGGGGAAAAATGCCTTTTCAGTTCTCTGGGAGTTTCCCAGAGAAGCCTTCAAAGGAGAACCATAACTCACTGCACTAGAAGAGTCTGCAATAGGAATGGAGGCCTGCTCTTTCCTAGAACCTGGGTTTCCTCTGTCCCCATAGAAAGAATGAATGCAAGCTAAGGGAGCAATACCCAGTTCATAGCTGATAATGGCACACTTGGCTCAACTTTGGCGTCAGAGTAGTTTAGAGAAATAAACACATCTATGCACTGAGAACTCTGTGCTTATGGATCCAGAGGAGGGGCAGGGGTTTTGGTTCTCCAAACTTTTTTCCTGAGAAAGGCAATTTGTGCAGAGAGGACTGTGGCCTCCTCTGGGAATGAAACAAGTGGTACTGTGTTTCCATACTCAGAACTCCAGAGAAGTGGAATCCTACATCCAAAATGCTTCTGTTATAGGGGCAGACACATGGAGTCTACTATAAGTGATCCTTCAGAGTTGCCCTTAGGAGTGCATGGTATTACAGTTGTGACTGGACCATGGCAGAATGAGAAGCCCCACAGCTTTGATTCCTTCTGTATAAGTTCAGAGCAGAGACTGAAAGCTAACTGAGCACTTTGGCAGGAGTTCCTCTGTAAAGGCCCAGAGGTACACATTGTGTTTCTCAGGTGGCTATTGTGAAAGGCAGTTTGCACCTGTGGGGAATGGCACCTACTTAGGGCAAAATGCCTTTTCAGTCCTTGTGAATTTCCCATAGAAGACTACAAAGAGGAGTGTAACTCACTTTGCTGAATGAGAATGCAGTATAAATAGAGGCCTGCTCTCTCCTAGAACCTGGGTTTCCTCATTCCCCATAGAAAGAATGAATGGAAGCCAATGAAGCATTGCCCAGTTCACAGTGGGTGCTGGAACACCTTGCTCATCTTTGGCTTAAGAGGAACCCAGAAAAATAAACATATCTGTGCACTGAGACCTGTGTACTTGTGGAGCAAATGGAGAGGCAGAGTTTTCATTTCTCCTGGCTTTTTCCCTGGGAAATGTAGATTGTGCCTAGAGGCCTAAGGCTACCTTTGGCAATGCGACAAGTTGCAGTGTGTTTCTACACTAAGAAATCCCGAATTTTCTTTTGTTTTGATTATTTCAAACCCAATGGCAGGAAAAGCTATTTCAATGATAACAAAAAATATTACGGTAGCAATTTTGGACTTACTATTGGCTTGAAGTCCTTTATTGCATTCATTATTTTATTGTTTCTTTTATATTCTGTTATTTGATTTTTACTATGTCAAAAGTTATCTGCAGCTCTTTTGAAGACATCAAGAGGCATTATTGTAGTTATTGTTGATTTTGTAATGTTTTGAAGTCCTATATCTCCTACACTGGTTTGTTTTGATTGGTTTTATTCTGCTTTATCCTCTTTAAAATAAAATTTAAAAAGATTTAAACAAAAGGTCAACATTGGACCTAGCCAGTGAATTTTTTTTAAGATAGAAACTCACCATGTAGTGCAGGATGGCCTTTGAACTCAATTATGTAGCCCATGCTGATCTCAAACTCACAGCCATCCTGCTGCCTTAACCAGAGTACTAGGACTGTCAGTGTGCACCACCACATTCAGCTCAAACACTGAATTTTACTTAGTTCTCACCCAACTTGGTTTGTGAATAGAATTATGGAAAGAATTAAGTTCATGAACTGAGATACCACTCAGGCAACTATCTTATAAGAGACTGTGTCCCAAATAGCATAGGTCTGTTTTGGCATAAGAAGCAATATGGTACATTTAAATTTTGCCTTTTAATTTCAGTTATTGAAAGTTTTAATACTTTCCACAATCTTTTTCAAAACTCTAAGTTTACTACCTTTATGTTTTAGTTTTCTTAATAAAGAATAAAATGAAGCCTGCAATTCTTTTAATCCATTTTGCTATAAATTAAATTATCCTAAAAGAATGATCATAATACTGAACTTTTCTTTCTAAATGGGAAAAAATTAAAGAGTATATAGCTTATTAAAGCCAAAAATATTATATATATATATACACACACACACACACACACACACCAGGTAAAACTGAAAGAATGAACTTTTTGCCACTACTGGGGTTTGAACCCAAGGTTGTTCTAACCACTGAGCTATGCCTCCAGTCATTTTTTATTTTGAGACCGGGTCTTGCTCAGCTTCCTAAGTGGGATTCAAATTTGGAATCCTCCTGCCTCAGCTTCCCAAGTCAAATTTCTGTGAGGTATTTACTCTTTAAAATAATAGAGTAAACTCTAATCACTCACTGAGTAAATACTGAGTAGCTATTTATTGTATGTTATACCTTTTTCTAGGCACTAATATGGTAGTAAACAGACACAAATTCCATGTATGAGAGTAAAGTACATACTCAACAACAATAAATAAGACAGGCAAAATATATAGTATGTTTGAGGAAGGAAACTGAAACAAGGAAATAATCTTATTTTTTTAATAATTTTTAAATTTTATTTAAAGAGAAAAAAACAGCTAAACAGAAAAAGGGGTAGAAACAATACAGAATCTCAGGGAAAAAAGCAGTAAGAAATCACTAGTTGATAAATTACATACTGTCTTCTTAGACCTAGTTGTTAAAGTTACAAAATTAAAGCATATAAAGTGTACATTCAAACAGTGAGACTGCAAAGAAGTTCAAAGATCCAGTAACAACTTAGCAACATGGTTATCAATCCTACACACTCAAACATACATGCAGCCATATCCTCTAGAGCACTTTCTTTTCTTCTTTTTACTTTTTAAATCCATTATCTGCTTAGCTATATCCTGTTTCAGGTTGCTCAGACCCTTACTGACTTGTTTTGTTGTTGTTATATACTTTTAATCACCTTATATAATTCTGTTGCCTTGTTTTTGAGTTTCTCCTCATCCATGATCCATGGA
>PVLA01019105.1:0-12966 GCA_004027455.1 Hydrochoerus hydrochaeris
CATTTCTTATTCTTAAATTGTAGATTCTCTTGTCATCTTCTAGCCTTTGTATTGTTACTGCCTGTTTCCTTGTTATTTTTAAGAGATCTTTCCTTTCATGATCACACATTGCTAACTTGTCTTCAAGTTTTGATAGTCTATCCTTAGTTTCTTTTAAGGCATTTTGCCAGCTTTCAATGGAGTTTTTAATTTCCTGGTAGTCTCTTTGAGTCTGCTTCATGTACTCTATATTTTCTTTATATTCTTTATTGAATGTTTCTCTCCCTTTTTTGTGTTCCTCCCTTCTTCTGTCTGTATCTTCCTGAGAGATGCTTCCTGAGAGCATTTCTTTTATTACTCTACTCATTTATTACTCCTGCTTTACCTGATTTAATATTTCAGTTTTGAGCTCGTCTACAAGATTCCAAAGATATCTCTTAATGTCCATTGAAGCCATGTCTGATGTTGCATGTTTACCACCCTCAGTCTCCCTTATTTCTCCCTTTCCTGGATCAGTGCTCTCAGGGTTCTGGGTTGGGGGCCTCCTCCTGCCTCTCTCTCCTGTCATGGCCCGGGCTTCCTCCACACAGGTTACAGTGCAGGTCCCATCCCCCTTCCCTATTGGCTACATTTCCTCCAAAGCATGCCCTCCGCCCTCTCCTGACTGCTCTTGTCACTGAGGTGTAAGCAGCATCTGTGTATGCTGGCCCCTCCCCACCGGGCCAGCCAAACTTCAGGTGCCTTCACCCAGTTAGTGCTTGCTAGGTGCAGGGAATTGATTTGGGATGGCTCATTGGGTCCCAGCCAGGGGTGCGGCCCAGTCCAAGCAAATCCTACGAATTTGCTCTGGGGAGGGAGCAACCAACTGAAGTCACTGTTGCTCCCAGGTCAGGCTCCTCCTGCCCAATTCCAACATGTCCCCCATTTGGTCATGCCCTTCCTGTGGGGGGGTCTCATTCCCAGCACTGACCATGGATTAATGAAGATCCCTTCACCGGCTCCACTCTCCGTTGGGCTCACCAACCCCCAACTTCAGCACTGCTGTGGTTTCTGTGAGTGGCAGTGGGAACAAGTCTGCCGGCTGCCACAGATTCAGGCCAGAGCAAACTTGGCAGGTCGCCACGAAAACTCTGTCTCGTAATTTTTAGCTGTTTCAGTTGTAGTCCTGACATATTGGACAAGCTTTTTTACATTTTAATTTCTCCCTATGTCAAGAGGATCCATGTCCCTCTGTCTGGGTCTCTCCAGGGTGTTTTATTCTGGCATATGAGTTGTTTCTCCTGGCAGGCTTTGTATTTTGTTGCTCACTAACTGGCCATCTTCACTAATACCAATTATAATATTTTTCAAGACAATGTCTCACTGTGCAGTTCAGGCTGGTTTTGAACTCACTATGTAGTCCAAAGTTACTTCAAACTCATGGCAATCCTGTATCAGCCTCCCAAATGCTTGGATTATGAGTATCCACTACCATATACAGCCATCATTATTTTTAACTAATAAGCTGAAATGACACAAAGGAAAACAACTCATGAGAGGTATTGGCTTTATAAAATTATAATTCAGATTGAGTTGTTTTACCCGTTTTAGAGATAAACTTATAGAATGCCATTTTTCATTACTCATAGGGACCTGTGTCTGATATTTGATGAGACAAATGCCCTCAAACACATGGATTGGCCCAAGTTGTTTCCTGAGTCCTGGTTTGTCTCCTTTTACCTGTACTTTTAAATAGCTTTTTAACATTGAAATACTTTGTCAAATGGTTTATACAAAAACTGCTCAATTTCTGATGGGCCTTCATTGTTACAAATTCTTGGTATCATAAAAACATGATTAAGCAATTCATTTTTAAATATCCATAATACAAGCCAGGCATGGTGGCACACTCCTGTAATCTCAGTACTCAGGAGGTTGAGGCAGAAGGATTGTTGCAAGTTTGAGACCAGCTGGGCTACCAAGTAAGCCCAAGGCCAGCCTGAACTGCATAGTGAGATCCTGTTTCAAAAAGACAGGGGGAAAAAAAAAAAAAAAAAAAAAAAAAAAATATATATATATATATATATATATATATATATATATATATATATATATGTAATGCAGGGAATATTATAGGTTGTCTTACTTCTAATTATGCTTAGATACATAAATTACCTGTTGTAATATGATTTCTGAAATATCTGATATAATTCATGGAGTATAATGCACTGCAAAGGACAGTCAATTTTCACACCTGACAATATGTGCCAAACCTCCCTGCAGCAAAGTTCTACTTCTTACCATGACCAGGAAGATAGGTAGTGTGTGTTACTATTCCAGATTATGATGAAATATTGAAACCACAAGATGTTTATCCTGAACACATTTACTTTCTATTACTTTATCATGAAAAACATCTTGCTAGGCCTGGTGATGTATTTTTTTAATCACAGCAACTCAGTAGGCAGAGATGAAAAGAACAGACTTGAGGTCAGGCTGTTAAGCTTAGTGAGATCCTACCTCAATTTTGAGATGTTGAAGTATTGCAAATATAGCTCAAGTGATTTGGGATTCCTAGTTTTACTCCCCAGTGTCGAAATTATTTTAATACAAATTACACATCAGTGTCTTTCCTTTTCTCATTTAATATATAAAGGTCTAAGCCAAATGCAGTGGTGCATTCCTTTAGTCCCAGCATCAGAAGAGGCTGAGTGAGACAGAGTGATCATGATTTTGAAGCTGAGGTTGGAGGTAACCTAGGTAAATTCCTTAGCAAACAAACAGTTCTTTGTATCTGCATTTTAAGCTTAAGGAAAAAACTTGTTAAAAAAAACCATTGCAAATCACAATTCTATTGCTCAGGAAATAATCTTTTCATGTAGTATTTGTATAACAGCCATATATATGCCTGCTTCATAAATGAAAACAAAAACATGTATTCTACCACTCTTTACAGGATTCTCTGTCCTAGTGTTAGCAGTACATCTTGTCTCAGACATTTCAATTACATCTCTTTATCTTTTAGGATTTAACTCCCACCTGTATAAATCCCCTTGTAGTCTTTTTTCTGTAGCTGTGGAAGCTCTGCCCTGTGTTTGTTATTACCTTAGAGAAGGACACTAGATTGGGTTTAATGAAGCTGACGAAGAGGGTGTTAAGTACAAGTGAGAAAGTGAGTAGCTAGAAACATGACAGTGAATAAGGATGGGTGAGAGAGGTGGGAAAATGTTGAGGGGCTATTTGGGTCACACCTGTGACCTCCAAAGGGGGAACATAGGCATAACATGGGAACACAATGGAACATATATCTCAGAATAAATCAGATACTACAGTTTATTAACACTTTGGATGATTATCTTCAAGTATCAAAATGACCCTACATGAAGTGTGGTCTTACACTACATAGACAAAGCATAGGATGGGCACCCAGGTTTGTAGGTCAGCTTCTATGCAGATGGATCATGTGGCTGTTCTCAAGTCATTTAATTGCTGGGCACCTTAGCTCTATCATCTGTAAAAAACAAAAATATTAGTGAATGTGTAAAAAGTAACAAATACAGAGCACCTGACATCATGGAAGACATAAGGCACTCTGTAATCTTTCCTTATTATGATCATTTCCCATTTCATATATAAGAAGACAAAAGGTTCTCAAAAAAGTGTTTTCACAATGAAAGAAACCACCAACCAGAACTCTTCTCAAGGTGCCAGGGCAGGACTTCCCAGCCTGGCCATTGAGACGGGGAAGGCTATATAGGCTTTTGTTTTTCTTTCTAGGTGCTTGTACTCATTCCATGCATCCTTGTCTATTCATTTGTTTGTTGTATTTTATTTCTTTTTTTTTTAAGTGAACCTGGTCTCTGCTTACCCAAATTTTGTTAATAGGTTTTTCTAAGTTTGTGTTTTAGTATGACATTAGGATTAAGGATGGGAGTGGCACCAATAAATGGACCAAAAGCCTGCATGATTCCTGTGGAGAGATGTGTTTACATCAATTGCCACCATCTTTTTGTTGTCGTTGTCCTAACTTACCTTATAAGCTAAGCCTTTGATTTTGAAAAACAAAATAGAGGAATCTCTTTTTAATTCTTTTATCTGGCAAAGTGTCTCTTTCCCACATGAAAGAGAAAAATCTGTGCACTTTAAAAGGAAATGGATTGCTTTCGCTGTCTTCTGCCATCAAGAACTGTTGCACCTCTGCCATGTACCACCCTGCCTTGTTGCCAGCCGATTATGAACTGAAACCTCTTCAAACTTTTAAACAGAAGACTCAAAAAACCTCTACAGGAAGACTTTTAGAACTAATAAATTCAGCCAAGTGTTAGGATACAAAATCAATACACAAAAATCAATAGTGTTCCTGTGTGCCAGCCATGAAAGCAATGTGAGAAACTTGGAAAACAATCTGATTCTCAATAGCTTCAGATAAAAAATTAAATGCCCACTCTGGTAAGTGACTGTGGCCTGGCAAGCTGCGGCCGCCCCAGGGTGAGAACCATCACCGTTTCCTGAGATCCACGCCATGTTGGAACTTGGGATGTTGGGAAAACAAGCAGCCGGAAAACAAGCAGCCAACTCATTGCTCTGGTAAGTGCCTTTGAGCCTACCTGCCCGCGGGCTAAGAAACATCCATCCCACCCACCTACCCACCCCACCCCACCCCCGTGAGCAAGTGAGAGCCAGAGATCTGGGCATCTCTTGCAAGTTTGACTATATGCAATATAGCAAATAAGGGGAATTTCTTTCTGCCATCTCTTTGAAGGCAAATATTTTTATCACTGTTTTGCTCTGTTCTGATTAATGGTATTGCTCTGTTCGATATTCTGTTTTTATAAGTGCAGTATTTCTTTCGATTTTGCTGTACCTGACTGAAGGAACAACTATTGTGAAGAAAATGAGATATACTATTGTACCTATTGCCGTTACCCCAGTAACCTGCTATGAAGTTCTGTAGCAATTTCACTACACTGTCTCAATTGGCTTTGTCCCATCTTGTTCTGCTGTATTTTACTACCTTCAAAATAAATAAATAAATACATTTTTTAAATTAAATGCCTAAGAATCAACCTAATACAGAAAGTGAGACTTCTGAAATGAAAGTATGGTATTCTGATAAAAGAGGTCAAAGAGGATATTAGCAAACAGAAACATGGCCTCTGTTCTTGGATAGGCAGAAATATTATTTTGCCTTATTACCAAAAATGTCATATATATTTTATACAATTCCAATTGAAAACAGCATTCTTCACAGAACTAAGAAAAACAATCTTCAAGTTTACATAGAACCAGAAGAGATCCAGAAATAGCTAAGTAATCCTGAAAAACAACAACAAACATAGCCTTCAGGCTAATAACACAAGTCCATCCTCTCTAAGAGACTCAGGAGCCCTTTTAGAGCTTCATGCCCTGGGGAATGCAGTGTTCCTCAGCCCCTTCATCATGCTTCTCAAGACAGTTTTCAGCCCTGAAGGTCATACCCAATGTAATGATGCTTCTTCCTATTCTAATTCACAACTTTTTTTTGTCTTTTCAAGATAGGGTCTCACTATGCAGTTCAGGCTGGCCTTGAGCTCACTTTGTAGCCCAGGCTGATCTTGAACTCGCAATATCCTCCTGCCTCAGCCTCCTGAGTGCTGGGATTACAGGTGTGTACCACCATGACCAGCCACAATTTACCCTGCCCCTAAGATATATCCCATGGGCAGGAGGAAATATTCAAATGCAGATCCTTTTTTCAGGTACCAATGTCCAGCAGTGTAAAGAACAATTAGGCCAGCTGTCAGAGGGTCCTTGTAAGTTTGCTGATAGGTTTCAAACCTTGATATTTGCTTTTGATTTATCATGGCAAGGTGTCCAATTCATCTTGGGCACTCACTGAACCCCAGATGAGATACAAAGAATCTTACAAGAGGCTATGAACTATGCAGATGAACAATATGCTTTAAACGGGAAAGAAAAGCACTGTGGAACAGCTATTCTCCTTTCAAAAGAACCAAACCTGGATTAAAATTGTAGTCAAAGATTAGAAGTGATGTCAATATGCTAGCTGCTCTTACCACAGGAATGAAAATATGCATTAAAATGTCTGTTACTATGATAAGGTGAGTAAGACCATTCAGGGCACAGAGGAAAATCTATCTGTCTTCCTTAATTAGAAGTTATTCATAAATATACCAATATATATCTATCTTCCAGAGATGGAAAAACATTAGTGGGACATTATTTCACCGATCAATTAGTCCCAGATATTTGGCCTAAGCTGCAAAACCTCAGATGGGCCCAAAAACACTTTCGACCCAACTGCCGGACACAGCCTTTTTTTTTATTCAACAATGGGACCCAGAGGAGAGACAGAAAAAAATAAAGGCTAGGATTATCACCTGATGCAGCTCGTGATGCTTTAAACCCACCCATGACATCTAAGGAAAAACCCAGGGACAGCCAAGAAAAGAACTCCAGTTTCAAGTGCAAGAGCATTGGACACTGGGCATGAGATTGCACCAAGCCTCCACCTTGGCCTTGTTTTAAATGTAAACCACCTAATGTGCCTGACTTGGGCACTGGAAGACTGATTGTCCCCACTCCCAGAGAGGGGCCAGGCCAACCAGAACTCTCATTTTCTGCTCTGATAACTGAAAAGGCCCCGGGGAATCTGCAATGTCCCTGTGCACAGATATCACCATCTCCTCTGGAGAACCTCAAGTAATCTTAGATGTTATGGATGAGCCAATTCAATTGATTATATTCTGTTTTCATTTTCTCCTCTGGGTGCATAACTGTAGCTGGGGTCAAGGGATGCCTAGTCAGTGATTCTTTACTCCTCCACTGATGTGTCTCTTCAAAGACCAAATGTTTAACCATGAATTTCTAACTGTCCCAATAGTGTTCTACTCCCTTGCTAGGAAGAGACTTATTAGAAAATTGGAGAGAATTCTCAAGTTCTGGCTAAGGCTAAAATATAATTTACTTGTTGCAGCTACACCAGATCTCCCCGACCATATTAGCCAACAAATGGATCCTGTTGCATGGTATAATGGAATACCTGATAGGACAAATTCTGCTATTCCAGTAGTTAAAGACCCCAGCTGATCCCCCAATGGAAACAGTATCCAGTCAAGGAAGGAGCATGTAATAAATAGGAGAAATGGGTTTCAAGGAAGGGGAAGGGACTGGATATATCATGTACGGGAACAAACTCCCTATGATGAAAGTTACCATTATGCGTATCTAAAATGAAAAGTAAAAAGAAAAACTAAACTGAAAAAAAGGAAAGAGGCATGTAAAGGCCTCCACCCTCTCATAGAGAAGTTTCTCAAATATGAACTTCCAAAGCCTTATCAGTACTCTTATCTACTCCCTTTTCCCTATAGTAAAGAGTGCCAGAGAATATTGGATGGTACAAGACCCCTGTCCTACCACTCGGATATAGCTCAGTGACATAGTGCCTGCCTGGCAAGCACAAAGTCCTGAGTTCCATTTCCAGAAGAAAAACTAAAACTTCTGCCTTATTAATGAGGCTGTCATTCTAATCTATTCTCTTGTGGCAGACTATATACAATTCTTTCCAAATTTCAGAAGATATTCATTGGTTCTGTCTTAGATTTTTAAAATGCATTTTTCTCCATTCTCTATACATCCAGATTGTCAATTTCTGTTTGCCTTTGAATGGGAAAATCCCATTTCAAGAGAAAAGCAGCAATATACTTGGCCACTTCTCCTGCAAGGGTTAAGACAGAAGAGAAAGACTCAAGGAACTTAAAGCCTAAACAGGGAGCCATCCTACAGTATGTAGATGATATTCTACTTTGTAACACAACTCAGAGATTATCTAACTGTTACACTGTACAGACTTTTAACGTTCCAGCTAACAAGGCTATAAAGTCTCCAAAGAAAAGGCTCAGCCCTTCCTCTAAAAAGTTCAATATCTGGAATATATTCTTACAACTGGGGAATGATAGCTGACAGGGACTGGATCCAGGCTATGTGTATTTCTTGACCTCTTGCCATCAAACAACAGCTTTATTCTTTCTGGGGGATGGGCAGCTTTTGTAGGATCTGGCTACTTAATTTTGGACTAGAGGCAAAGCCTCTATATGATATTGTCAATGGCCTTAAGTCTATACCCCTAGAATGGAGAAAAGTATTGACAGTGCCTTTAAGGAAATAAAGCATGCCCTTACTCAGACTCCAGCACTGGAAATACCCAACTTAAGGAAAACTTTCTTTCCCTAGGTATCAGAAAAAAGAGGAATTACTTTGGGAGACTTGATCCAAAGATTAAGACTATTCCCAGTGGCATACTTTCCAAAAAAATTAAATTGAGTGGCTGCTGGATGGTCACCTGCCTGAATACAGAAGCAGCTACAGCTATATTAATATGGGAAGCCACAAAGTTAATTTTTGGACAGAAACTAGAAGTCCTTACTCTCCATCAGATACAGCTATTCTAGAGACAAAAGGTTACTTGTGGTTAATAGAGGAATTGTTACCAAGTGTCATGTCATACTCTTAAGAGACCCTGAGGTTACTATAAAGACTTGTGCTATGGTTAACCCTGCCTCTTCAATGACCACAGACCCAGTAGTTAGCCACTCTTGTGAACAAGTTATCTCCCAGACCTACACAAGTATGTAGCACAACAGTGATCTGCCCCTGTGAGACCCTAAAGAGGTGTGGTTCACTGATGGAAGTAGCTTTATCCAAGAAGAACATGGAATGCAGGTTATGTAGTCATCAGTTCATAACAGCTCAGTGAAGCTAAACCTCTTCTTCTAAGATCTCTGCTCAAAAGGCAGAGTGACAGCTCTGAAATGAGCCCTGATGTTAGAAAAATGTATAAGTTAAATATCTACAAAAACTCCAAAGATGGCTTTCTGATACTACATACCTATGTAGCAATCTAGAAGGAAAGAGGTTACTAATAAACAATCATCTCTCAAGCATAGGCAGAAAATTCTTCAACTCCTTGACGCAATCTATCTTCCCAAGAAGACTGCAGCCATGCACTGTAAAGGGCACCAAAGAGACATGTCTGAAGTCCCCTTGGAAAGTCAAATGCCTCATAAGAAATAAAAAAAATTGCAGTCTTACAGCCCCTTAAAGCTCTAGCCTCATTTCCAGTTCCTAAGGAAGTTTTAAAACCAGTTTGTCTATACCCAGGAAAATAAATGGGCCTCAAGACAAGGGGGATTTAAAAAGGTACTTGTGGCTTAGAAAAATAAAACTGAAGGCTCCAAAAATACTTCCTGATTCCTTCCACATGGGAAGAGATGCTACATTGGAAGTGATCACTTGAGTTTTTACAGGCCTAGGACTAGTGGCAGTCATCCTACCGGTCTGCAAATTTGCCACTCTGTGCCTATAAATCACCCAGGAAAGCCCAAAACACTTTCTTTATTAGGACCTATACAGAGGAGAGGAACATACCCTGCAGGGAACTGGCAGTTAGACTGCCCATATGTCACCATGCAGAGAATTTAAACAGATATTGTTCCTAACTAACACCTTTACAGACTGGATTAAGTCTATCATACCCATTTGGAAAAGGCTATGGAGGCAGTTAATGTGCTTCTTAAAGAAATCATCTCTAGATTTGGACCCTAACCCTAACCCTAACCCAGCCCATTCAGAGTGACAATGGACCTTCTTTTACCTTCCAAATAACTCAGATGGTGGCAAACGTTTTAGGAATAAAGGACCACCTCCATTCTTCCTGGTAGGATCAATCTTCTGGGAAGGCTGAGAGAGCCAACCAGACCCTGAAGCAAACTCTGGAAATACTTTGCCAAGAGATATCTGAGTACTGGCTCCAATTGCTGCCAATAGTGCTCACAAGGGTTCATAATATGCCCAAAACTAGGCTAAGTTTGAGACCATCTGAGATAGTATATGGGAGGCCATTTCATCTGATATGGTAGTAGACTCAGAGACCATGAGGTTATTACAATGTTTCATTAATGTGGGCCAAGTACAACAGGCTATCCAAATGTATGGGGGAAAAGTTCTGCCAGCTCTTGGCCCAAGGGAAACACCTGCTGTCTGTCCTGGAGACCAAGTGCTCCTAAAAACTTGGGAAGAGGGGACATATACTAACTAATTAATGCCAAAATGAAAGGGCCTCTTCTAAGGGATCTTTGCCACACCCATTGCAGTAAAGGTGGCAGTGATAACTGGATCCATCTTTCTAAAAGAACGCCAGTCCCATATGAACTGTCTGAAGAACAAGATCACCCAAAAGGAGAAAGCTACTCCTGTGACTCTCTGGAAAACTTGAGATCTCTCTTTAAAAACCCAAGATCCCAGTGCTACTATAGTAAGCATGGAAATCTGATATGCTCCTCATTTTTTTGAAATTTCAAAACACGTCAATCAGGGGGCAACAGCAGTACATACATTGTGTATTGTCATCCCCAAATCACTCGCCCAGAGCTCAAGACAGCTGCATTCAATTGTCTGAACAATACTGGCACAAATCTTTCTCTTCAGAAGATTCAGAAAACTCAGTAGTATAACTATATTAACTATTTTTATATGTATATATATTTACGTACACATATATATTTTTTTCTTTCAGCTTCTCACACTAATGAAACAATACAATGTTTACACAAGTGTCTTATTTCAATACTGAGTATGTTCTTGAATTGCATTCATTTGCCTATAAATGTTCATATTTGAACTAATAGTGAAGCACAATGGTCAGCAACTCTCCTCTTATTGCTTTATGACAATTTCCTTTCTTTAGCCAAGCCCATCACCCAAATGCAGTGTGAGAGCACATAATTCCCAGCAGCACAAAGATAGTGCAGGAGGAAGAGAGGAGCAAAAGAAGAAAAAAATATGAGACAAACAGAAAATAATTCACAAATTAAAAAAATTAAAGTCAATCCTGTCTACAATTACATTAACTGTGGACATATTAAAATGCACAGTGAAAAAGCATAGTATATTGAATTTTTTTCAAAACCAGAATCCAATTATATACAGACTATAAGAAAAAGTTCAGATTAAAAATAATGCTTATGTCAATAAAACTGTTTACAGAGAAATCTGTAGATTTCAACACTTCTGTTACAAAAGAAAAGTATCTTTTTTAAAAATTTTATTTAAAGAGGAAAAAAGCAAAACAGAAAAAGAGGTAAAAACAATACAGAATTTCAGAAAAAAATAAACAGTAAGAAATCACTAATTGATAAATTACATATTGTCTTCTTAGACATAGTTGTTCAAGTTACAAAATTAAAGCATATAGAGTGGACATCGAAATAGTGAGGCTGCAAAGAAGTTCAATGATCCAATAACAACTTAGCAACATGGTTATCAATCCTACACACAAACATAAATGCAGTTACATCCTTTAGAGCCCTTTCTGTTCCTCCTTTTACTTTTTTTTAAGTTTTTTTATTTAAAGAGGAAAAAAAGGGTAAAGGGTAAAGAGTAAATAATACAGAATTTCAGAAAAAAAGATAAACAATAAGAAATCACTAGTTAATAAATTACATATTGTCCTCTTAGAAATAGTCATTCAAGTTACAAAATTAAAGCATACAAAGTAGATAGTCAAACAGTGAGAGTGTAAACAGCTACGCATACATGAGTCTACATGTATTTCTATCCTTTCCTGTATTAGAGGGAAAAACAAAGTTTAGCAAGACAAAACAAAACAAATTCCTATAAAAACATGAAACCAAAAGTCATATAAAACCTCAGTACAAGGTGATCTACAATGATTGCTATGTTGTTTCATATTATCTTCAATAGAATTGCCTATATCATCAGGCATAAATGAATATAGCAGTATCATTGAATATAGCAGTACATAACAATATTAGTAAAAATAAAACATTGTAGACAGTATAAAACTTCAAAGGCAGGTAATAATCAAATCAGAGTGGATATTCTAGTGAATCTTGTCATCTTAAGTGCAGTTGCCTATACTCTCAGACTTGATACTATCAATCATAACAGCTTTGAATAAAATCTATCAATACAAAACAGCAATCCAACAAACCAGATTTGATTACAATCAGTCATGGTAAAACAGTGTAGGTTTTACAGAGCTTTAGATTAAGTTAATAGGAAATTAAGGATGATTACTGTACTATATCCTGCTGTTTTGGGGATTACTGTCTGTACCCTCAAATCTAGTACAGATAGAATGCCTGGAACAGAATATAATACATCTAAGCAGAGTAGTGTGAGTAATGTGGGTTTTAAATCCTGGTGCACTATTAACAATATAGTGTATCAAGGCCATCTATGTTAGAGATTCTAGCCATCCTTCTCTGCCTCATTTCTGCTATGCTACTTTTCTGCCTTTGTTTGTCTAGCTTTCTCCTTCATTCTACTGCCTGCCCCACTCATTGAGGCCTTTCTGCCTAAAACTGTTCCTAAAATACTGGTAATAGTGGTATTTTTTCTCTCTCTCTCTCTAGAATGTCCTTCAGTATTCTCTGTAGGGTTGGGTTGGTGGTCACAAACTCCCACAGTTCCTCTTTGTCATGGAAGCATCTTGCTTCTCCATTAATTTCTAGTGACCGTTTTACAGGGTACATCAATCTGGGCTGGAGGTTATTTTCTTTCAGGGCTTGGAATACTTTGCCCCAAGTTCTTCTTGATCTGATGGTCTGTGTTGAGAAATCAGCCATGATCCTGATGGGCTTACTTCTATAGGTAATCTGTTTCTTTTCTCTGACAGCTTTTAATATTCTGTTTTTATATTGAATTTCTGGTATCTTGATTATTATATGTCTGGGTGTAGATCTGTTTTGGTTGTAGGTAGCTGGAGTTCGGTAGGCCTCACATAACCAAATGTCATTTTCTTTTCCCATGCTTGGGAAGTTTTCCTTAATTATTTCCGTGAATAGTCTTTCTAATTCACCTGTATGTATTCCTGCTTCTTTGTTCACATTTCTTATTCTTAAATTGTAGATTCTCTTGTCATCTTCTAGCCTTTGTATTGTTACTGCCTGTTTCCTTGTTATTTTTAAGAGATCTTTCCTTTCATGA
>PVLA01019106.1:0-12986 GCA_004027455.1 Hydrochoerus hydrochaeris
GCTCCTTTATCAGGTCTTTAGATTCTGGTTGTATTTGAAGAAGAAAGAAGCTACCCAAAAGCACAAAAACAATGTTGCTATATTTTTGTATAAACAAGTGTTTTCACTATGAAAAAATGTGATGGACGTTGCATAAAAGATTGCTACATTCAGTGAAGTCTCACAAAAATTGCAATTATCATGGTGTGGGGATGCATCTCAGTCAAGTCAGCTTGTACAATACGCTTAAAGTCTCAGTTTCAATGATTAGTACTACACACAAATTAATAGTAACATTTCAAAGGTGCGATTATTTTCAAAATAATCTATTATATTGTAAATATGTGTTTATTTAAATATATCTGCATATATACAACAGATAAGTACTTAGAATCTGAGATACATAAATAAAATCTTTTGAATGAGCTCTATAATCTAATCTCATACATTGGAAGTTTGCAACATCGTAAAAACTATTAAGTATCAGATCTCTAAAGCAAGAGCAACCACATGTTAGCAGAGTCAAACTGAATGTGGTAACAGATTACTTTAAAATTTTCCAACTTTCATGACAAACTATAAAGAAGGTTATGAATCAGGTCTTGATTTTCTCTAATATTCTATTCCACAATTAGGAGATATTAGAAAAAATATAACCAGTATAATTGAATTTTCTGGATAATTTAATGAGGTAACAAATAGAATGCATCACATGAAGAGTTGTGTCTCACAAAACAAGTCAAGAAAATGTGAGTAATAGGGTGAGAGTTAATGAAGATAATAAATCATCCCTTAATATCATGATCGTGGGTAAGTACATTTACATGCTGTTGCAGAGATAAGTAAGAATGGTAACATTAAACATTTTCTCTTAGTGAAGAATGTTCCAGGATCTCAAAGAATCCAACAATGTTACTTTTCAGGTCTCTGAGTTCATTCTCATGGGATTTCCAGGCATTCACAGCTGGCAGCACTGGCTCTCCCTGCCCTTGGCTCTACTCTACCTCCTAGCTCTCACTGCCAATATCCTCATTGTGATCATCATCAGACAAGAGGCATTCCTGCACCAGCCTATCTACCAATTTCTAGGCATCCTGGCTGTTGTGGACATGGGTCTGGCTACCACCATCATGCCAAAGATTTTGGCCATCTTATGGCTCAACGCTAAGGCCATCCATCTCCCTGAGTGCTTTGCTCAAATGTATGCTATCCATTGTTTTGTGCCATGGAGCCAGATATTTTTGTCTGCATTTCAATAGACACATATGTGGCCATTTGTCAACCACTGAGATATCCATCAATAATTACTAAACCTTTTGTGATCAAAGCAACTGTATTCAGTTTACTATCTCTGTGCATGCTCTTGCAGCTCAAAGAAATTATTGCTCCTGGAATCAAATTGACCACTGTTTTTGTGCAAACCTTAGGGTCACTAGCATATCTTATGATGACAGGAAAATCAACAGTATCAACCAACTAGTTCTGGCTTGAACAGTCATGGTAGGTGATGTGGGTTTAATTATTGTATCATATGCTTTTATCTTTCAGTCAGTCCACAAGAGGAATTCAGAAGCTTCATCTAAGGCTTTAAATACCAGCATGGCCCACCTTATCTTAATCTTCTTCTTCTACACAGTCATCACTGTGATCTCCATCATTCATAGTGCCAAGCTGAAAGTTCCCTTCACCCCAGTTCTACTTAATGTGCTACACAATGTCATTCCTCCTGCCCTCAACCCCATGGTGTATCCTCTCAAGAACAAGGAGCTAGGCAGTGTTTTAGTGCTTAGGTTAAATATTGCATGCCACTAACACTGAGAACGCACTCATAGTTTTTCCACATTTTTATGGTTTGAATTCTTAGTGATAACAATTAGTAGAAAATAAAATAACAGATGAACCATGGCAGGTTTTCAGGTATATTAAGAAGTATATTACAAAACAAAAACCTCAGAACAAAAAAGGTGGACTTAATATAAGAAATCTCTCAGTGTCAAGCAAAATTCTACATCACAAAGAGTAACACAATATTGTTGTCTCAAGGAATCCAAGTGAAAGACACATAGCATATACTGTTATCACTATCAATATCAATACATACTGGTCATGGCCAGATTTTTCAGACAATGTTCAATAGATGTGGATAAGCAGGTTATGTTAATATCTACATTTAATTGGGCAAATTGAGTAATTTTATATTTGATATAATTATCGCTAAGAGTTTTTCCCATAGCTTTGTGATTACTTTATTAGGTACCATGTCTTATGGGGAACAAAGTTCTTGAATATTCAGATTTCTAAGAAGGTGTGCAAATCATCAAGAAATCACTGAAAATATTAATTATTAGTCAAGTTCCCATCAAATCTGAGGAATATAGCAGCACATTTGCAAAAACGACTACAATTTAAAACACAGAAAAAGAAAATCAAATGTTGATATGTTTATGAACATATTTAAATTCTGATAGGTTGCTTTTGGGACATAAAATGGTATGGTAGCCATTCAAAATAGGTTGGCAATTACTCATTAAGTTAAGCACAATTATTGTAAGAGTCAACATTTAACTGCTAAATATATACTCTGTATAAGTGAATCAATTGTTTGAACAGAAATTTGCACCTATGCCTAAGCCTATTCTAAAGGCATATAGAACTTTGAAATACAAAGTTATGATGTAATTATTGGAATTTGTGCATTTCAATTTTTCTTCCCAGTACTGGCCTTGCTCTAGCCAGACAGGCTCTTACACTACTGAGCTAAATCTCCAGCCTAACATTTCAATTTTTAAAAACCTGTTCTTAACTTTGTATTTACATATGAAAAAATTCTAGCTCTGCTGTTTACTTTTTTAAAATTTATTTTTTTATTTTAAAGAGGGTAAGACAAAAAAGACAAAACACAGCAAAGAAGATCAGAACAAAACAATGCAATCAACACAGGATTTCAATACAAAAGAACAGGATATCAACAATAGCTATCATAATGTCTCTTGTTTTCTTCAAAAGAGTTGTCCATGTCTTCACACACAATGAATTCAAACAAAACAAAATAGTATAAGACTGATCCAAACAAAAGAATGAAAGCATTACAGACATTCAAAACCAGACAATAGAAAAATCAACAATGGCTACCATAATGGCTCCTGTTCTCAAAATAGCTGTCCATACCCTCATACATATTGAAATTAAACAACACAAAGCAGACTAAAACCAATCAAAACAAAGAATAAAAGCATTACTGGACTTCACAACAAGATGACAAGAAATCAGCAATGGCTACTGTGATGTCTCTTTTTCTTCAAGTAGCTGTTCCTATTACACATAATAAAATCAATTCTGGTAAATTCTTTAAGAGAAGTTCTAGGCATGTATGAGCCTATACATATACATCTATCCTTTGTGCATTAGATGTAGAAATAAAACAAAAAAAATTATGAGGAAAGCAAGACTCAAAAGAGACAAATAAATAATAACAAAGAGCCCAAAACAATGGCAAATAGGATTTCAAAACAAGGCAGTAAGAACATAAGTGAGGTTGTTATTTTGCATAGTAATTTTCAAAAAAGTTACTCAGATTATCATACATAAGCATGCAAAATTGATTTAATCCTATGAATGTTAAGTGTTTTGTTCCAGAAACTAATAGAATTAGTGCACAATCATCTTAGCTATCTTAACTGTGTATATACACATATTTTTTTAAATTTTCCTTTCCTTTTTTTCTCCTTTTCCCTGAGTTATTTTTTCCTCTTTGAGTAGTTTCTTACCCTTTCACAATAGTTATTGAAGATTTTGTATCTTGTTTACCCTTAAAGTTTCTTACACTAGGGAGATAATGCAGTATTTACATATGTGAGTTTGATTTATTTCATGTATGAATATGGACTCTAGTCACATCCATTAACCTATAAAAGCCTCAATGTTATCCTTCTTTAAGCTGAGTAATAACCCATTGCATAAAAGTACCACATCATTTCTATCCATTCCTCAGTTGTTGGGCATTTAGATTGTTTCTAAGATTTGGCTATTACAAATTGTGCTTCTACAAACATGGATGCACATATATCACTGTGGTGTGATATTTTCAGGTCTTCTGGGAACATGCCCAGAAATGGAATAGCTGGGTCAAATAGGACTTCCAGTCCCAGATTTTGAAGAACTTCCAGACAGATTTCCACAGTAGTTGCACCAGTCTACACTCCCATGAAGTGCAGAAGAGGTCCTTTTCCCCCACAGCCTCTCCAACATATGTTGTTGGTAGTTTTGTTGATCCTAGCCATTCTTTCTGGAATGAGATGGAATCTCAGTGTGGTTTCAATTTGCATTTCTCTAATGATCAACAATGCTGAACATTTTTTCATATATGTATTTGCCATTTGTATTTCTTCAGATGAGAAGTAAGCATTCATCTCATATGTCCATTTTTGGATTGGGTCTTTGAATTTTGGGGTCTGATTTTTTAAAAATTCTTTATAGGTTCTAGACAGACAGTCTCCTTCTAAGGGAAAGTAGACTATGATTTTTTCCCAGTTTATGTTTTTTTGTTTTTTGTTTTTTTTAACTCTGCTGGAGATTTTTTTTTGACATACAAAAACTTTTTAATAAGATCAGATCCCATTTATTGATTCTGGGAAGTATTAACCATGCAGCTTGATCTGTGTTCATGAATTTTCTGCCAACCCATATGTCTTCAACATTTCTACCTACTTTGTCCTCCAGAAGATTCAGTTTTAATATTTATTTCAGATTGTGTTTTAATATTTAGATCTTTGATCCATTTTGACTTCAGTTTAGTGCATGATGATAGGCATGGATCTAGTTTGAGTTTTTGGTATATGGAGAGCCAGTTTTTCCAGCACCCCTTATTAAAGAGACTATCATTCTTCCACTGAAAGTGTTTGGCCCCTTTGTCAAAGATAAGTTGGTTGAGTGTGTTTCTGGTTGTAGTTGTATCTTCCATTCTATTCCATTGATCTTCAGGTCTGTTTTTATTCCAGTACCATGTTGATTTTATCCCCATAGCTTTGTAGTATAACTTCAAGTTAGGGATGATGATGATTCATGCCTTGTCTTTGTTGCCAGAATATTTTTTATATCAGTACCAGGGATCGAACTCATGACCGTGTGCTTGCAAGGCAGGCGCTTATGCCACTGAGCTAAATCCGCAGCCTGTTGCCAGAATTGCCTTTGCTATTCTAGGTGTCTTCTGAATCCAGATAAATTTTCAGAATCATTTGTCTAGATCTGTGTATTTGCTAATTGTATTTTGATTGGAATTGCATTAAATCTGTATAACAGTTTTGGAAGACTGTTTGTTCTTCCTATCTATGAACAAGGAATGTCTTTCAACTTTCTGAAAACCCCTTCAATTTCTTTTTTTCAGAGTACTGTCATTTTCACTGAATAGATCTTTTGCTTCCTTTGTTAGATTGATTCCTAAGTATTTCATTTCTTTGGATGCTATTGTGAAGGGCATGTCTTCTCTTATTTCTCTCTCAGTGGGTTTGTTGTTTGTGTATAGGAATAATATTGATTTTTGAGTGTTAATTTTATATCCAACTGCATTACTGAATTTTGTTATTATACCTAGAAGTCTTTCAATGGAGTTTTGGGGGTCTTCTATGTAGAATATCACGTCATCTGCAAATAATGATAGTTTAAATATGTAGATATCACGTCATCTGCAAATAATGATAGTTTCCTATCTTTATTCCTTTTATTTCTCTCTCCTGTCTAAATACTCTGGCTAATATTTACAACACTATATTGAATAGGAGTGGTGATAATGGACATCCTTGTCTTGTTCCTGACTTTAGAGGAAAAGCTTTCAGTTTTTGACCATTTAATATGATGCTGGCTATTGGTTTGTCATAGATGACTTTATCAGATTGAGGTATAGACCATCTATTCTGATTTTCAGTAGGGTTCTTATCATGAGTGAGTGTTGGCCCTTATGCGAAGTTTTGTGGCATCTATTTAAATGATCATGCTATTCTTATCTTTGGCTCTATTGATATGGTGCATTATATTTATTGATTTGTGTATGTTGAACCATCCACACATTCCAAGGATGAATCCCACTTGGTCGTGGTATACAATCTTGATCATTTGCTATATTCTATTTGCCAGTATTTTGCTGAGACTTTTTGCATCTATGTTCATTAGTGAGATGGTAGTTCCCTTTTTTAGGTTGGGTCTTTCTCTCATTTTCGTATAGGGTAATACTTGCTTCCAAGAATGAGTTAGGGAGAATGCTTTCCTTTCAATTTCATTGAACAGTTTGAGTGTCGAAACTAAGTCTTCTTTGAATTTTTGTAGCATTCAACTCTGAATCCATAAGGACCTGAGCTTTTCTTTGTTGGTAAGGTTTTAATTACATTTTCAGCTTCATTAATTGAAATTGGGTTATTCAGTAGTTTTACATCTTCTTTGTCCAGCTTTGGTAATTCACATGTTTCTAGAAATCTGTCCATTTCTCCTGTTTTATCAAACCTTTGAGTGTAGAGGTTTTCAATGCAGGTATTGATGATCTGCATTTTCACAGGTTCTGGAGTGATTTTGCCCTTTTCATTCTTTATTGCATAAAATAAGGTTGGTTAGGGGCTTATCAACTTTATTTATTCTTTCTTTAATTTTTTTTTTGGTACTAGGGATCAAACTCATTACCTCATGCTTGGCAGGAGGTGCTTATGCTGCTGAGCTATCTCCCCAGCACTTATTTATTCTTTCAAAGAAACAAGTCTATAATTCATTAATTCTTTGTATTTTTCTCTTAATCTCTATTCCATTAATTTCTGCCATGATCATTATAATGTCCTCCCTTCTTTTGGCTTTGGGCTTGTCTTGCCTTTCTTTTTCTAGATGTTTCAGATATAGCATCAGGTTTTTTTATTGTATTCATTTTATTTTCCTGCTATGGGAGTTCATTGCAATAAATTTTTCTCTGAGGACTGATTTCATTTCATCTCACAGGTACTGGTGAGGTTTTTTTTGTATTTTCATTTGCTTGTAGATATTTTTTAATTTCTTCTTTAATTTCTTCTGTGACCCACTGATTGTTCAGGAATGTGTTATTTAATTTCCATATGTTTATGGAGTTTTTGCTGTTTCTTTTGTCATTAAGTTCTAGTTTCATGGCACTATGATCAGATAATAGGCATGGAATAATTTCATTTCTTTTGCATTTACTTAAGTATGTTCTATGAGATAGTATTTGATCTATTTTAGAGAATATTCCATGTGCAGCTGAGAAGAATGTATATTCTGATGTTGTTGGGTAGAATACCCTGTACAGGTCCACTGAGTCCTTTCGTTTATAGGTGTGATTCGTTTTTGTTATTTCTTTACTGATTTTCTGTTTAGTTGATCTGTCTCTTTGTGTCAATGTGAGGTTAAGGTCTCCCATTATAATTGTAATATTGATAATTTGATTTTCATTTTAAGTAATATTGGTTTATATAGCTGCATGCTCCCAAATTTGGTATAAGCATATTAAAGATTAGTATCTCTTCTTATTGAAGTTTTCCTGTATGTTGTATGTAGTGACCTTCTTTATCTTAATTTTTTTTATTATTTTGAAGGTAGCAAAATGCAACAGAACAATACAGAGCAAAGTCATTTGAGACGTGCACTGAAATTGGTGCAGAATATCACAACAGGTTGCCAGGATAACTGTAATAGGTACCATAGTATATTTTGTTATTTTCACAATAGTTGTTCGAAATCAGGTATAGCAAAATCAAACCAAATACAGAATATTATAGAACAAAATATTCAAAACAGAATATTGAATAGAGCAATACAATTAATCAGAACAAAGCAAAACAGTGATAGCAATATTTGCCTTCAAAGAGATGGTAAAAGGAAATCCTCCCATTTGCTATATTGCCTATGGTCAACCTCCCAAGAGATGCTCAGACCTCTGTCTCCCATTTGCTAATGGGGGGGGGATGTTTGATTCTCAGCCCATGCCCTGGTAGGCACACTGCTGCTTACCAGGGAGGTAAGCAGGTTTCTTGGTTTCTCAGTGCCCTAAATTCCAATATGGTGTAGATCTTGGAAGATGCTTGGTGATTCTTCCCCTGGAGCAGCCACCACTTGCCCAAGCCATGGTTGCTTACCAGAGAGGTGAGTGGGTTGCTTGGTTTTCCAGTTCCCTAAGATCTAACATGGTGCAGATCTCAGGAGACAATGGCTGGTTCTCCCCCTGGGGCAGCTGCTGCTTGCCTGGGCCATGGCTGCTTACCAGGGAGGTGAGCATGTAGAGAATATCTTTCATTATTCTTTGCAATGTTGGTTTGGTGGTCACGAAGTTCTTCAACAATTCCTTGTCATGGAAGTATCTTACTTCTCTGTCAATTTTGAAGGACAGTTTTCCAGGATATATCAATCTGATTTGGAAGTTGTTTTCCTTTAGTATCTGAAATACTTCATTCCATGCTCTTCTTGACTTAAGTGTTTGTTGAGAAGTCTGCTTTGATTCTGATAGGCTTTCCTTTAGAGATGAAATGTCTTTTCTCTAATAGCTTTTAATATTGTGTTTTATGTTGAATAACTGGGATGTTGATTATTCTATGTGGATGTAGATTTATTTTGGTTATGGCTAATTGGAGTTCTATATGCTTCATTCATCTTTATGTCAGTTTCCTTTCCCATGTTTGGGTAATTTTTGGCTATTACTTTTGTACATAGTTTTTTGATATCATTTGTGTTGTCATCTTCTTTTTCAATTACACCTATCAATCTTATGTTGTTTTTATTTGCATTGTCTTGCAACTGTTTAATTGTTATTTGCTGATTTCTTGTTATTTTTAAAAGATCTTTCCTTTTTCATTTTGCTAGCTGCAAACTATCTTTCTAGCTGAAAGTCTATCTTCACTTTCATTGAGGCAGTTTTGCAAACTTCTGATGGGATTTTTTATATCCTTGATGTCTCTTTGAATCACTTTCATGCGTTCTGTTTGTTTCTTATGTTGTTCATTCAAAGTTTCCATCTTTTTGCAATGCCTCTCAATTTTTTAAACTGTGTCTTCTTTAGATGTGTTCAGCATTTCCTTCATTACATTTATCATTTCTACTTTTACCTGGGAGATTGTTTCTGATCTGAGTTCCTTTATAGCTTCCTGTTGTTTCTTTACTTCAGTTACTATCATTTCAGAATTATCAGGCATATAGCTTGCATTTTGTTCTATGTTCATGTCTCCCAGGCTTGTTGGGGATGGGCTGGAGGTTTGAGGTTGCATTTTGCTCTTTTGCTTTGTCGTTTCCTATATTCCCATGGAGAAGCTGAATGCAAGATCTCAGTTGTTTCTGTCTGTATGCACAGAGTTTCCCCAGTTGATTTTAGGTCATTAGTCAGGCCTTACCATGTCCCTAGTGGCACATAAATGTTCCTCAAATGTAAGGCATGTGCTGGGTTGGCCTTGAGAACATGCTTTGTTGTACTTGGAAGTTCCCTGGCTGCTTGATGTTTCTGGGCAGGACTGTACTAGGTTCTGAGTGGTGTGCCAAGGCTGAACCACTAGATGAAGGGTGCTCTGCAGGCCCTTAGCTCATGTTTCATGGTGCACCAAAGTTCTCCAGCTGCTTGGTGTCACTGGGAGAGACCCTACCAGGTTCCAAGAGACATGCAGAGGTTACAAGGCTGGATGGGGTTCACTGTTCTGGCTTTCAGATCATGACAAGGAGCACACAGGTGGTTCCTCAGGGTTGATGGGAGAGGCCCAACCAGGCCCTGAGGGACCTACTTGAAGGTTCTCCACTGATTGAGTATGCTGGGTGGGGCCCTACCAGATTCAAAGTGATGTGCAGAGGTTACACAGTTGGATATGTTAGCAGTGTAGGCTTTCAGCTCGTGACATGGACTACAGGTGGATCCTTGGGCACTCGGGGTTGCTGGGTGGGGCCCAACCAGGTTCCAAGCAATGTGTTGAGGTTGCACAGCTGGATGGTGTTTGCTGTGCAGGCTTTTGGCTTGTGACATGGAGCACAGGTGGTTCCCCAGCCATTTTGCTGTTTTTTAATGTGACACATTTAAGGTAAATGTTTGCTAAAATAAACATGCATTACATATACAAGGTAGAAAAATTCTTGTATTGAAAACAAAATATATTCAACTTTGAGCTGCTGAGTGAATAAACATAATGAAGTGTATCTCTACAAGGGATTATTACTCAGTGGAAAAAGTAACTGATCTCAGGTATCAGTTTACTATGGTAATTACTTTACTGTCTGTTTGTATCCCATAAAATCATGTTCTAAATCTCAATATATGTAATAAAATTTTATTTTTAAAAAGGTCCAAAGGGCTAAGATGTTAGAGAAATATTAAAGTTTTCAGACATGAAATTCAAGATTGTAAAGAAACAAAAATAAATAAAATTTAAAAATTTCAAAAAAATTAACATGATAGATGAAGCACTGGTGTATGCTACCACATCTATAAATATATAAAACTTTTATTTAAGATTAAAACCAGACACAAAAGGTTATCTATTGTAACTCTTTTGTAAGAATATCAGAGCAGGTAAGTGCATAGACATTGAAAGCTAATAATTTATTTCCAAGTTGTGAATGCTCTGGGAACTTCAAAGAAACTCATTAATGTTTATGAAGTTTCCATAAGACATTTAAAATATTCTGTAGTTATATATTGGTGATGAATGTGAATTTGTTGAAAGCAGTTGAATTGTACATATTTAAATGTTTAAAATAATGAACTTTATACTGGGAATAAAACGGTAAGAGGTGTTGAAATTTTCCCTACCTATGTATTTGTCACACAATTATCTATAAAATAAAAACACAGTTGTCAAATAATAGAAAATGTGTGTAAATCTATGATTCAGCTATTTTAAAAATGATCATAGTGATAATCCTTTTATGAATATGCTTAACATATATAGAAAATGTGAATGAAATGTATTGCTGGAATTGTATATTAATAAAAAAATTGTATAAATATATTGGAAGGTGCTGTGCATTACAGGATTTAGTGTTCAAATTATTTCTTTCTAAACTCATTTTCTGTTTTAAGAAACATAGGCATGGGCTGGGGATTTAGCTCAGTGGCATAAGTGCCTGCCTGGCAAGCATGAGATCATGAATTTGATCCCTGGTGCCAAAAAAAAAAAAAAGAAAGAAACATAGGCATTATTTTTCTGTTTTACTGCAAACAAAATTGAAATAATTTTTCTTTTTATGATTGCTGTTATCAACATCATCAGTACTATTTCAACATTAAAGTTTATTATTATTCTTCACTTCATTTTTTTATAGTACACCTAAAATTTAGCAAACTTTTTTTGTACTGAGCATCAAACTCATGGCCTTATACTTGTCAAGAAGGTACTTGTGCCACTGAACTAAATGCCTAGTCCAATTTGGTGAATTTCTACCATCACATTTACTTTATTTGAAAATAAATATATGGAAAACCAAAGCCCACATTATTTAATGTACTTTTTCATACTTCCTAGACTGTTCTGAGACAGCACTAAATGTTGAATGATATTCAGTGGGATACATGAATAAACAAATGTACAGAGAAACATATAAAAGTGTATAAATATTAAAATATTGTTTTAATGTGTTCAATTTGTTTTCCTCAAGATCTTAAGTAGAAAACAACAACTCATAAATAGCACTGAGATCATGTATATTGATTCAAATTACTGTGTTCATTATCAATTGCCACCATCTCTACATGGATACATGTGTGGGTGCATATAGATACATACATAGAAAATTCACTTACTAATCAAACACTACAGAGAATTAACATAGACAATTCCCAAATTTTCTTTTACTCCAATAAATGTTTTACTTATTCTCTTACCAAAATTTTCAAAGAAATTTGAATAATATAGTATCAATTATAAACAAAATAAAAATTGACAATCCTGACAGAAAGAAATTGATGGAAATTTTTATACAGGATGAAGCAGTTTCTTGTTTTATTAACTCATATTAATATCCATAATATGAATAAACAGCTCTTATCTTGCAATTATGAAGGGCATTGCTGTGTTTTAAATAGGAAACTGAAGAGACACTCATAAAATACGATTAAAAGAAGTCCCCCTGAAACTGTGTAGAGTATACTTTCCATGTTTCTTATAATTTTACCTGATGAAAACTATTTTAAACATGGAACAGTAGCAATTTGTTGCCATCAACTTTAATTATCCTGTGGCAAACATTTTATGTATTGATTCTAAAAGTGAAATTGAGGCAAGATTTACTGCCCTTGGATTCTAATTTGACTTACATTGATGTTTCCTTTCAGTTTTTCTAGTACGCATTAAAATGTTTGTGTGGTTTGTGTTTTCCAAAGTGTTTAGTTACTAGGTTATGATTTTTGGAACATCCCTTTTATAATTGCTTTTCTTGTGGCCTTATTATTTTGTTTTTTTCTTGCTTTTTTTCCAACATTTTACAATTGGATTTTATTTAGGTATTTACATTTTCTGATGATTTATGAGGGACACATTTTTACTTTGTCAGATAAAAATGTGTGGATAAATGTAATATTTCATAAAATTTACAATGAATTTCATTCTTTTATTGATTCATTCTGTGCATTCATTTTAAACATTTATTAGCATTTAAATATCTATCTATAATGTCTTGTTTGTTGTTTCAAATATAACTATGAATTCAATATCCAAATAATAAATGCTGTGTTTCTTAGTGGGTCATTCAAGGCTATATGTGGTACAATTTACAAAACACTGAATATTTAAATGAAAGTAAAAAAGAAAAAAAAAACTATCCCAATAAAGAAATATATTGCCACTAATCCAGTTGTAATATTTCCACAAACTTTGAACACAGTGTCCCATCATTTTTGCCTTGAAGTACTGTATTCAGGAAGTCCTTTCTTACAGCTGTGCCTGTTCATGTTGCCTCGATATCCTGTATCTGTTCAAAACATTTGCAGTCATTGCTGCTAAATAAAAACATTATGGCTGGTACTTATACAACTTATTAGGCAGATTTAGTATTGA
>PVLA01019107.1:0-12965 GCA_004027455.1 Hydrochoerus hydrochaeris
GGCAAGTGGAGACAACTTGAGACTATCCTCATTAGTGAAATAAATAAGAATCATATTTATAAATATCATATTGTGTCTCTAGTGTAAAAAGTAAATAAGAACTAAAAGAGTAATAAAACCAAAATGTGTAATTGCTATTGTAAAGAACAGAGGAAAAGAAATTCCTCTAAGGGATATAACTGCATGTATGTTTGAGTGTGTAAAATAGATGACCATATTGCTGAATCTTTGTTGGATGTTTGAACAGCACTGTCTGTAGTCTGACTGTTTGAATATTTACTATGTACCCTTTAACTTTGTAACTTGAACAACTACATCCAAGATGACAGTATGTAATTTATAAATTACTGATTTCTTAGTGGGGCTTTCTCTCATTCTCCTTTTTCTTTCTTTTAGAATTCTGTATTGTTGATACCCTTTTTTCTGTTTTGTTTTTTTTCCTCTTCCCTTTAAATAAAATTTTTAAAATGTAAAAAAAATCTTCATAGGTTTTGATTCTCTACTTAAGTCTATGGTTAACATTAAGTTAAATTTGTATATGGTATGGAATATAGGCTGAGATTTACATTTTTGCATTTTGATATCTACTTGTTCTTTATAGAAAAAATTAACTTTTATTACTGAACAGCCTTTATACTTCGCTCAGATAATCAACTGACTGTATATACAGGGGGCTGTTTCTGTCCAGTCTGTTCCACTGGTCTGTGTTTCACCAACTTCAGATTTCCTAGGTCACTGAAACTTTATATGTGTTGAAATTAAATAGTTTCAGTGCTTCAACCCTTTATTCTTTCCAAAATTGTTTTGCCTATTCTATATTGGTTTTCCAAGCAATATTTTAAGTCAACTTTTAAGTCAACTCAAGTTAATCTCCACAAAAAATTTCTGCTGAAAATTTAATTAATACTACATTTAGTCTAGGACTGGACCAATAGTTTAATAATGTTCAGGCTGATTGTTCATTAAAGTATATATCCATTTATTCATGCCTGCTTTGATTTCTTTTATCAAAGTTTTGTCCCTTAAGAATATACACACTACCTGTCTTTTCATGTTTTGTGCAATTGTAAAACATAATTTTAAAATGTCTATTTTAAATTGCTCATTGCCAACATTAGTTTCTGTCATGCATAAATGTTGAATGAATATTGAATTTTTCAAATTTTTATCATTTATTTAAATATCATATAGTTTTCTTCCTGATTCTAGTTGCTGAATTATATTTATATTAAAATGTAAAAGCAAACTTTTTCTTTGTGTGACAGACCTTTACTAAGATGTGCTAGTTATTTTATACATGCTGTATTTAGTTTGCAAGTATTTTATTAAGCATTTTTTTGTCTATGTTTGAGAAAGATGTTGCTCTATAATTTTCTTTTCTTATAAAATCTTGGTCATATTTTCATATGAAGGCAATGTTGAAATCATGCCCAAAGGTAGGAAGTGTTCAGTTCTCTTCCCATATCTGGAAAAATCCATAAATATTTGTTATTATTTTAACCTAATGTGTTTGCTAAGTTATTGCCAATTAGCTTACTGTGGCCATGAGTTTTCTTGGTTGAAATGTTTTAAATTGCAAATTCAATCATTGTAATAAATATAGGCCTATTCAAGTTCTCTATTTCTTTTGGAGGGAGCAATGGAAGTGTGTAACTGTCAAGGATTTGTCTATATCATCTATACTAGGGGTAAAAACATGTGGCCTATGGACCAAACGAGAGTGTCAACCTGTTTTTGATATGGTTAATGAGCTAAGAATGGTTTTCTATTGTAAAATGTAAAAATTAATAATATGCAATAAAGACACTCTATGACCTACAAAACATAATATTTACTATCTAGACCTTTATAAAAGAAGTTTACTATTCTCTGTTCCCTAATTTACTGAAGCTAAGGTCATAAATTTGTGTTATTCTTTTAATAGAGTATATAAAGTGACATTACTTTTTCCTATCTTATTTTATGGTGTTAATTTCTGTCACAGCTTCTTTTTTCTTTTTCAGTCTTAGAGGTTTATCAAGTTTATGATTTTATCTTTTAATGTATTTTTCAATTTTATTTATTCTATCATGGTCATAAAATCTTTTTTATAGTTTCAATTCTTTTAATTTGTTATATGACAAATGTTTTTCTCTTAATTAGTCTTTCATTAATGCTTGAAAGGAAGGTATATTCTGCTGTTGTTGGGTGAATGTCAGAGATTAAGCAGATGAGTGGTGGGGTTACATTCTATGTGTCAGCCAATTTCTGTCTAGGTTTTCTACCAATTTTTTGAGGTATAACAGTAGATTTGCCATTTTTTCAGTTCTATAACTTGGGCTTCATGAATTTTGAGGCTCCATTGTTAGGTACATCCTCATTTATATCTTTAGTAAATTAAATATTTTTATCATTATGATATTTTCATATATCCTGCTTGTTCACATTCACTTTTGAATACAAACTAGAAGAATTTTTGATATTGTCATATAGCTCTTGAATGAAGTATTCTTTTTTCCCTCCTTTTTTCTCTTTGTTATTCAACATCAGTTATTTTTGTTGCTTTTTCCATGTCCACTGATCATTTCCTTGGCTGCATAATGACTGCTCACAATCCTGTCAAAGACATTCTACTTGCCTGTAATCATGATTTCAATTCTACCATTTCTATTTGACTCTGTTATGGTTTGTTTTATCTGTCTTCTGAAATTCTCCTTTAGTTTAAAAACCTGTGTATCATATAACTTTACTGCATTGCAGACGTTGTATGCAAAACCAAAAATACTGAGGTAAATAGTACTTATCCTCTTTCTGTGCTGACCCTTTAATGGGAGTTGAGTCAATCAGTCTAGAGCTGATGGAGTCTTGGTTTTGTTATTGTGTTGTTTACATTTAATGAAGCACTGACCTCAAATTGTATTACCATTGCCTTGTGCTTGGGGTGAGGACTGAAGTACTGGAAAGTTTTTGTTCATACTTTTTCTTCTGCCTCATTTTTCAACCCTCCTAGGTTCCTTCACCACAGAGAAGTACTCTCACACACAGTCTCCAGTGATAGATGGTTATTGCTTGTTTCTTAGTTCTTGCTGACTTGGTGGTGATCTGGTGAGAGGACAGGAGTGGCTATTCCCTAACCTCAGCTCTCTGTGGTCCTGTGTGTTTGAGTTTTGAGTGAAAGGTTTCTAAGAGATCCAGCACCTCATGCTCATGACCATGAGGCTGTGTTATCTTTGCCAATCTTAATACAAATTTTGGCACTCTGCCAGCACCAGAAAACCTCTGGTGTTATTTATGTAGGATATTGGTCTCCAAACTACTTCCTGTGTCTTCCACAGAATTAGTTGTTTTTTCCTCCCTTCTCTAGGATTAGTGTATTTTTTTTTTTTACCAGTGCCTTGAGCTGACAGGGATTGCTGCTTATCCTCCAGCATCTCTGGCTTATTGTTTATAGAGGAAGAGGGTTCAGCTGAGGTTCTATTCCTACGTCCATCAATTCTCTTCCAGGTTTTTTCATCTACACTTGGTAAAGTATCACTGGCGAAAAATCTTTGAGGGGAAGTTCCTCAGGTATCTGAGGATCTCAGTGTTTTAAGCTGCCTTGACTCCTCTCAACCTTTAGCAAACTTTACAACTTTAGTGAATTTCTCACCTGTCTCCTTCTACATTCTGCTACAAGTAACCCACTATTTTCTTTCCCTCCTATTCTTGGGGAGACCTTTCTTTCCCTGAATTTCTAGCTATTTGGCTAACCTACAACATCAACAGTTTGCAGTGCTTAAGAAAAATTATTACTTTGTAATTTATTTGGCTTCTTGATACTTCACAAAGAATATTCTCTCCAGATTTCTACGTCCTAAAACAAAGTGGAACTCTATGCCATCATTTTATTTAAAAAGAGAGAGGTTAAGGAATAGGTCAGGAATGAAGACTTGATTACAAAATATACATTCAGTAGAACTTGTTAATTGTGCAGTTTAGGGCTATGGATCTGAATTTGACATCATCTATTACAGGGGAAGGGCTGTTCTTTACCTTCTAGATTAGGAAAATAAACAGAAAACAACCTCTGAAAGTCAACATTGACTCCAGTTTAGATCTGATTGCCAGCTGGTTCTTTTCAGTTGGCCCAACAACTGTTGGTAGGTATAAGGATGTCCTGTATTTTCAAATTATTTAACCACAGTAACCTAGTGTTAATGTAAGCAGGTCCTAGGGCATCTTTCCTTTTTCTCTCAGATAACCAAATATTATCTTGTCTACTATCTTTGTTTACAAATGTTACTCTTGATATAGTAACTCTGCCTAAATAGAACTGAAAGATGAGATTGTGACAGTTGATTGATTGTGTCAATTTGAGTCAGAAATGCTCAACTTGACATTAGCGCAGCATAGTTCTGGATGTGGAAGGCCCCACCAAGGGAGCGTTGTTGCCAGGATGGTGTGAAAGGTAAATGAGGAAGGCAGGTTTACTTCTGTTTCTTTAGAGGAGCTCCAGGCTTTGCTTTCACCTTGGATGTCATCTTCTGGCTTCCAGATCAGACCCTTCAGCCTCCAGCATTGACCCTTCAGCCTTCTGGTACATAACTTTTGGATCTCTGATGTGGACTTGCTGCAGACTATCAAGAGCCCAGGCCTTTGACTCGATCCTTGGAATTCTCAGTGTGTAGGTAGAGCTTTTGTACCCTGCCACTCCTAACTCTGTGGGCAGCCATTGTAAGCCAATCTTGTACATTCTTACATTACTTGTGTATCTTGTATTACATGTGTTTCTCTAGTCAGCACTGACTGACACAGAGACAATAACAAAAAGCAATACTAGCCAGCTGGCCGCCCTGGTAAGGGGCTATGGCCTGGCAAGCCACGGCCACTCCAAGGCAAGAACCATCAGTGGCTCCTGAGATCTGCGTCACGTTGGAACTTAGGGTGCTGAGAAAGCAAGCAGCCAGCTCGCCACCCTGGTAAGCGGCTGTGAGCCTACCAGCGCACGGGCTGAGATTCAAACAGCCATATCTTCCCTCCCAGCCGTTAACAAGTGGGAGCCAGAGATCTGAGCTTCTCTTGCAAGGATGCCTACATGCAATATAGCAAATAAGGGGGATTTCCTTCTACCATCTCTTTGAAGGCAAATGTTTTTATCACTGTTTTGCTTTGTTCTGATTAATGGTACTGCTCTATTCAATATTGTGTTTTGATAAGTTCTTTAATGTTCTGTATTTCCTTTGATTTTGCTATGCCTGATTGAAAGAACAACTATTATAAAGAAAATGAGATATCCTACATTATTTTGTTTAACTCTCATAACAAGCATATAGGGTGGTTACTGTTATTACTTCATTTGGAATGTAAAGAATCTGCTGTGCAAAGAATTCAACCAACTTATACAAGTTTGCAGATGTAACATTAAGCAGATCTAGAATTCCAATGCGGTAACTTAACTACGCCTAAAACACACTGCTATTCACCCAATATCATTTTTAACTGTTTTTTGTGTAGAGTAATCACTCTCTACTAGACAGTAAGTTTTTCTGTGGAAGAGCTGACTTTCAAAGATGCTACAAAGGATCTTAAAGAAGACAGTTTCATCCCTTCTGGGAAACCCTGTCACTCTTGGACTAAGGAAGTCATCTCTCTTTTCCCAGTGATGAAAGCCTGCTCAGATGTTACCCTGAGAAACAATAGTAGCTGTGACAGTAAAAGGCTGACAATGGAAGGTATGGCCAAATTCTGAGTCCCTGCCTCCCACCTCAGGGCTGATGAGCTACACTGAGCCCTGTGGCCCAGGTTTGGGACCCAGCTGCTAAAAGCACTTTCTTTAGTTGTTCCTAAGTGTGTTCTCTAAGAAACCCAGTGACTTTGAGTGTTTTAGACAGGCACAGCTGTGTGGAAACCAGGGAGTATCTTGTTCAATTTCTACAAAGAAAACCAGCTGACTATATGTTTGGATCTATCCAAAAATGTAAACGTGCTACTTTTTAAATATTTTAAGGCAGAATAAAAACACTCACGTGGTGATAGCCAGATTTCACATATTTAATTATTTTGTGCTCTTTGTAAAGTATGCATTTTATTATTGTCAAAATGGTAATGCCATGTATCATATAGGTTTTTATATCTGTAAACCATTTTGCATTTACTATTTCATGATATCCAAGGAGAGTAGTAAGGCACATTTGGGCAGAACAAAAAGGAAAGATGAGAAATGGGTCAGGATCCCTATGATAACATGACTTATTGACACAACTTATTACCCACATACCTTTGTCTTGGCTCCACATCCACATCAGTGAAACTACATCATTTGTGCTGCTTCTCTCTGAGGCCCTCCACACTTAGAGCATCCCAGCCAATTTATTCTTCCATCATGGACTCTATTTACTTGTCTCCTCACCAATCCTGGGTCTCACCAATTGTTACAATTTTTGCATACTTCGTTACAAGTGGAAATGGATTGTAGTCATTTTAATTCATCTTATCTTCAATGATGTTGAATACATTTTTGTAGATTTATAGACTATTTAGATTTCTTCCTCTCTGAATCACCTCTTTATCCTCCAACTGATATGTTTATAAATCTCCACATTTTCAAGTCAATTTAAAGCATATCTGTTATAATTCACAATTATGCATCTTGAAATTTTAATTTTAAAGTTTTGTTTTTAGATAATGAATGGACATAGTGTGATTGTATATATCATCTTACACCTGTCATCTTATTTTCTTTTACATTTGCTGTGATTATCCACTCATTCCTGTCACTAGATCGAATGAGTTATCTTTGTTCTCCTTTTGGTTTTACGTTGAGTTTGCTTTGATTTAATCCAGGATTTTGAAAACTCTACATCTCATTTCTAGTTATCACATGTTTATTCATTATTTTTAATGTTTGTAAATATATTTTTCTATTGTTAAGGCACAATTAATGGTAATACCCAACCTTAAAATGGTACTTATTTCTCCCTATCCACTAGCTTTTTCTTAGTTTAAGATTTTCAAAGAGTCTATCTGATGAACAGGGAATTTCAGAATCAACCTTCTTGAGAAGTGGTCACAAAAAACATGGCCCCTCACTTCATAGTTGACAAAGTTAGGAAGAATGTATTTCAACTCTGTGCACTTCTAGAAGGAGCTACATTTTATTTTATATACAAATTCATACTCGTTTGCTTTTCTCTCCCATCTCAATGATCCTGGTTGGTGCAGTGATTCTGATATTTCTAGGGACCATTCTTGCCATTTTACTCTGTGAACAAAACCATAGCCAACTGTTCACTACAGAGAGATAGAGGAATAGAAATAGATTGATTGGAATAGCCATTTATCTATTTTGGAATTAATTATCTCTGAGATCACTGCTATTTGAATCAGCCCTTGGTGAATTTCCATGGAGAAAAATAGTACTTCTGTGGGCAACAGCATCCTATCCATAGTGCAATATGGGGTCATCAGCCCATACTTTGATTTTTCATCCATCAATCAGTTCTAATGTCTTCCAGAGATTCCTAAAATGTCTGATGCAGGAATGGCATCTTCTTCATTTATTGCTTATATAATTCAGCTTTTCTGCTGCTGGAACAAAATGTCTGAAACTTAAAGGAGAAGTCTATCTTGGCTGATGGCTTTGACAGTTACAGTCTGTCACCAGCTGGATTCAAGGCAGGACATCATGGGACAAAGAGATGACAGAGGAAAGCCACCCTACTCATGGCATCTGGAAAACAGAGAGAAGAGGAAGAACCAGGGAGGAAGGGCCCAGGGACACCAGATACAGATCCCGAGCTCACAATCCTATGACCTTAAGCCCTGCAAGTTTGCTTTCAGGACCCCTTAGGCCTCACTCAAGCCAACCAAGTTGACAAGCAACATCCACCACCACACCACCTTGAGCCACAATAACTGACGTTTCATGAATACCGAACAAGAGGTTTAGAGAAGAAGCCTGAAGAAGCAGGAGTTATCATCCAAGGACACGTGAGACTTATGCTGCACTGAGAATTTAAGGAAACAGTGTATTGTCCTGTCCTTGTGCCCATAAGTGTACTCTTTCTTTTAAACATCAGGTAGTCTTTTCTTCCAATTCCTTTCTTTGAAGAAATGCTTTCATTTTTTGAAGAAATGAACCTGGAAGCATCAAGAGCACATTGACTTTGCCAGTGGGCAAGCATGGCAGTTGAAGCACATAGAAATATAAGAGAAACTTGCCCTTGTTTATTACTTTTTTGTTAATTTATTTATTTCTAATGTGTTGAATGCCTACCATTGACCATAGACTGTTAATACTGAGTTCTCTGCAGTGAATAAAACATGTTAGTTCTCTGTTTTCATGGAGCTTAGAGTTACCACTATGACAACTTGGACCACCGGCATGTGGCATCTACTTTTAGAATGTTAACACTTTAAAATAGAACTAGAAAATTATCTCCAAGGCAGGTTATGAAGGCAAAATAAGACTTAGGCAATGTTTAAATTTTGTCAAGAGGGCCACAGTATAACTTTTCAATATAACTTTTTTTTTAACCTCTCTTTAGAAAGATATGAAAGAATCCTAGAATGAATGTAGTATGCTTCAGTGAAGAATTCTGGACAAACTTCTTCAGGAGGAACATTCTGTTTACATGGGGTCAACAAATGGGGGTCTATGTGTTATGCACTAAAGGTGAGAACAGAAGAAAGAATCACAGGCCTGGAACCTCCACTGCAGGCCTGCCCTGCACCAGAAACTTAGCAGAAGCCTGAATCAAGGGTAAGCTGCCCAGAACCTCCACCATGGGCCCGCCCTGGCACCTGGAACTCAGTGTAAGCCCACCTCAGGGGTAGGTTACTTGAACCTCCCCTGTGGGCTTGCCCTGCCACCGGGAACATCGAGGAGGCCTGCCCAAGACTAAAAACTGCCCTGGACTGCTACAGATGGGCCTGCCCTCCCACCTGGAACATCAGAAGATCTCAGTGGTATCCAGTTAGTGTGAGAAAATTTGGAACTTTGTTCCCAGGTGGTGGATTTTGGACTACACTGGATTGACTGTATCAATGTGGTGAGTGTACCCCTAAAATAGACGTGTACAGGGAATCAATAGGGCCAGTAGTAAAACCCGCTCCAACTAACTGTAAGACTTTGGTGTGTCTGAAAAGAGTGTGTGATACCCTCCTACACATAGAAAACACCAGGTAGAGTGAAAATGACAAAACAAAAAAGCAAAATGTTGTCTCAAACATATAGTTCACCAGAAGCAAGTATAGGAGACATTGAAATAGAGGACCCCAAAAGTAACACACCAATCTCTGAAAAGATAGCCAATAAAATAAAAAAAACAACTGCATCAGGCTGTAGAGGAAATCAAATTAGAAGTACTCTCCCATATAAAGATAGAAATAAGAACTTTAGTAAAGGAGTTGTTGAATGCAGCTAAAGAAGAACTAGAGAAAAAAGTAGATGAGCATGGGAAACTGATTGAAACTTTGAATGAACAATATAGAAAACAAGCAGAATTCATGAAACAAACTCAAAGAGACATCCAAGAAACAAAAAATTCTATTGAAAGCATGCAAAACTGCCTAAAGGAAGCTGAGGATAGGATTTCGAACTTTGAGGACAGGATCACAGTTAGTGATCAGGAAAGGATAGAACTTTTAAAAATAACAAAGCAGCATGAAATGACAATCCAGAAGCTTCATGATGATGCCAAGAGCACAATATAAGAATAATGGGCATTAGCGAAGATACAGGAGTACACGCAAATGGCATACATAAAGTATTTACGGAAATAATAGCAGAAAATTTCCCAAACATGGGGAAAGAATCTGATATGCAGATAAGTGAGGCATATAGAACACCAAACAGTCAAAATCAACATAAATCTACACCCAGACACATAATAATTAAGATCTCATACATACAGCATAAAAATAGAATATTAAAAGCTGTCAGAGAAAAGACACAACTCACCTATCAAGGAAAGCCCATTAGAATCATGGCAGACTTTTCAGCACAAACCCTCAAGTCAAGAAGATCTTGGAGTGAGGTATTTCAAGCCCTGAAAGCAAACAATCTTCAACCCAGACTGATGTACCCAGCAAAACTTTCATTCAAATTTAATGGAGAAACAAGATACTTCCATGACAAAGAACAACTGAAGAAATTCATGTCCACCAAACCAACCCTAGAAAGAGTACTGAAGGACATATTAAACAGAGAAAAAATGACCACAATCCCCAAAACAACAACAGAAAGAAACCACCAGGTAGGAAAAGCAATTAAATAAGAGGAAAAGCAAAAAGAAACAACTGGAACATAACATGGCAAAGTCGAGCCAGTACATATCAGTGCTATCCATAAATATAAATGGCCTCATTTCACCTATAAAAAGAAATAGATTGACAGAATGGATCAAGAAACAGGACCCCACAATATGCTATATACAAGAAACACATCTGACCCATAAGGAAACTCATAGATTAAAAGTCAAAGGATGGAAAACAGTATTCCATGCAACAGGAACCCAGAAAAAAGCAGGAGTAGCTATTGTATTTGCAGACAATGTGAACTTCAAACCTAAAATGATTAAAAGAGATAGAGAAGGTCACTACACACTTGTTAGTGGTAAAGTTCAAGAGGAAGAACTAACAATTATAAATATATATGTGCCAAATACAGGAGCACCCAACTATATAAGACAGATACTAATGGACATGAAAAACCAAATACACAAGAACACAATTATAACAGGAGATTTTAACAGCCCATTGTCACAAAGAGATAGATCAACTAGACAAAAAGTCAGCAAAGAAATAACAGAACTGAATCATACCTGTGAGGAATTAGACTTAGTAGATGTTTACAGAGTGTTCCACCCAACCACATCAGAATACACATTCTTCTCAGCTACACATGGGACATTGTCCAAAATAGACCATATATTATCCCATAAAACATTCTTAAGTAAATGCAAAGGTATTGAAATCATACCATGCATAATATGTGACCATAGTGCACTGAAATTGGAAATTAATGGCAAAAGAAATTGTAAAACCTACATAAATATGTGGAAATTAAATAACAGTCTTTTGAACAACCAGTGGGCTACAGATGAAATTAAAGAAGAAATAAAACAATACCAACAATTCAATGAAAATATAGAAACAACATACTGTAATCTGTGGGATGCAGTGAAAGCAGTCTTAAGAGGGAAATATATAGCAATAAACTATCATATCTAGAAAACAGAATGAGCACAAATAAACAACTTAATGCTCCATCTCAAGCTTCTAGAAAAAGAAGAGCAAGCGAAACCCAAAGCTCATACAAGAGAGGAAGTTGGAAAGATTAGAGCAGAAATCAATGCAATTGAAACTAAAAAAAACAATACAAAGAATTAATGAATCAAAAAGCTGGTTTTTTGAGAGAATCCACAAAATTGACAAACCCCTAGCTAACCTTATCAAGAGAAAGAAAAAACCCAAATTCATGCAATAAGAACTGAAAAGGGAGAAATTACTACAGATCCCATGGAAATTCAAAAGATCATGAATACCTACTTTGAAAATCTCTACTCACATAGAGTGGAAAACGCAGAGGAAATGGACAGATTTCTAGAAACATATGAACCAAAGCTCAACCAAGAAGATATACCAATTTTGAACAACCCAATGTCAGCTATTGAAATTGAAAATGTAATTAAAAACTTACCAACAAGGAAAAGTCCAGGTCCTGATGGATTCACAGCTGAATTCTACAAGAAATTTAGAGAAGATTTGATGCCAGTACTCCTTAAACTCTTCAATGAAATTGAGAAAACAAAGCAATCCTCCCTTAATGATTCCTGGAGGCAAGTATTACTCTGATACCAAAAGCAGAGAAAGATCCAACCAAAAAAGAGAACTATAGGCCAATCTCACTAATGAACATTGTTGCAAAGATTCTCAACAAAATACTGGCAAACAGAATGCAGCAAATCATCAAGAAGATTATACATCATGACCAAGTGGGGTTCATTCCAGGAATGCAGGATGGTTTAACATACGCAAATCAATAAATATAATACACCACATCAAAAGAGCCAAAACAAAAACCACATGGTCATCTCAATAGATGCAGAAAAACCTTTCAACAAAGTCCAACACATGTTCATGATAAAAACCCTTCAGAAACTTGGAATACAAGGCATCTACCTCAACCTTATAAAGGCCATCTATGACAAACCAACAGTCAACATTATACTAAATGGACAAAAACTGAAAGCTTTCACTTTAAAATCAGGAACAAGACAAGGATGACCACTCTCACCACTCCTCTTCAACATAGTTCTGGAAACACTAGCCAGGGCAATCAGACAAGAGAGAGAAATAAAAGGAGTAAAAATAGGAAATGAAGAAGTTAAATTATCACTATTTGCAGATGACATGATACTCTGTATAGAAGACCCAAAAAACTCCATTAAAAGACTGCTAGAGGTAAAAAACAAGTTCTGTAGTGTAGCTGGATACAAAGTCAGTGATCAAAAATCAATAGCATTCCTGTACACAAACAAAAAACTCACTGAGAGAGAAATTATGGAAATATCGCCCTTTACGATAACATCTAAAAAAACGAAATATGTAGCAATCAACCTAACTAAAAATGTAAAAGAGCTATATGCTGAAAATTATATTGTGCTGAAAAAGGAGATTGAAGAGGATATTAGAAAATGGAAGGACATTCCTTGCTCTTGGTTAGGAAGAACCAACATTGTGAAAATGGCCATACTCCCAAAACTGTTATACAGATTTAATGCAATCCCAATAAAAATACTATTGACATACCTCACAGATCTAGAGAAAACACTCCTAAAATTCATTTGGAAACAGAAGAAACCTAGAATAGCAAAGGCAATTCTAGGCAACAAAAGCAAGGCAGGAGGCATCTCAATTCCTGACTTGAAACAGTACTATAGAGCCACAGTGATCAAATCAGCTTGGTACCGGCAAAGAAATAGACCTGAGGATCAATGGAACAG
>PVLA01019108.1:0-12965 GCA_004027455.1 Hydrochoerus hydrochaeris
AGGGTTTTGAAAGGGCATGAAGCAGAAATTCATTTGTTCTGTTTGTTATATGAGACATTTACACATTCAGTATAATAAGAATGAATGGGAGTCAAGACACAAAACACGCTTCCTACAAAATTCATTTATGCTTATTGGGAGAAAAGTAGACAAACAAAGGCTGAAAATAACATAGTGGAACTGAGGCAGAAAAAGAGGGTGAGAATTGTGAAAGATGCGATATAAGTGACATCTGTGACACCTATGACATATATGACATGTGTGACAATTTTTACATTTCAGGCATTTATCTCATGTATGAGATTTGCATGTCATAAATGCAATATGTGATGTATTCGACATATGTGGCATATGTGACATTTATGATAATGGTGACATAGGTGACATATGTGACATTTAGACATGACATATGTGACCATGATGACATGTATGACTTTTATGACATATATGAGACCAATCACATATGTGATGTGTGTGACCTTTATGAGATATAAAATATCCAGATTACAAACAGAAATACAAAGGGAGAATGTTCTCCATCAGAGAAAGTGCAAGTTGCTTCCATGGCATGATGGAACTGGGGGAATATGTGACCACCAATCCAAACACTACAGAGAATACTGAACTATATTTTAGAAAGAGATGAAACAATTTCCAGGATTGAAGGACCTGTGGCACAAAGTACTGAATGAGGGAGACCGCTAAAATGACAAGGGAGAAAAGTAGACAAACAAATGATGAAAATAACATAGCAAAACTGAAGCAGAAAACGAGGGCGAGAATTGTGACAGATGTGATATGAGTGACATTTGTGACACCTATAATATTTGTGACATGTGACAATTATTACAATTATGGCATTTATACATTCAGTACAATAAGAATTAATGGGAGTAAAGACACAAAACACGCTCCCTACGAAATTCATTTATGCTTATTGGGAGAAAAGTAGACAAACAAAGGCTGAAAATAACATAGCAGAACTGAGGCAGAAAAAGAGGGCGAGAATTGTGAAAGATGTGATATAAGTGACATTTGTAACACCTATAACATTTGTGACATGTGTGACAAAAATTACAGATCTGGCATTTATCACATGTATGATATTTGCATGTCATATGCAATATGTCATGTATTCGATGTAAGTGACATATGTGACATTTATGATAATGGTAACAAAGGTAACATATCTGATATTTAGATATAACACGAGTAATACATGTGATATTAGACATGACATGAGTATTACATGTGATATGTGTGACACATTGGACGTATGGGACATAGGTGAAATTATGACATAAGTGACATGTATGTTCTCTGTGACTGATAGGACATTTGTGGCATAAGTCACCTTTAGAGCAATTGTGACATTTATGACATGTAAGGCAAGTATGTGATATATATGTGACAGCTATGACCTATTTTTGACATGAAAATATCACATGTGACACGTATGGCAAATATTTTCTTTTGTTCCTTTAGGTAAAAAGAGAGTGCAAAATATTTGATGAATGAATATATGCATAGTAACCCGCTAGCAGCTAATTTTCTCTTAGACATCCAAGTTTTTAGATTGTCATGCCCTTGGAGCTACCTTTGGTGCTTGGTGGGGAGTAGAGGTTTGGAAAAAGTGGTAACTTTCAAGCAAGGGAGCCTGTCCCTGCAACACAGTCCAGGCTGGCCTTGAAATCACCATGGAGCCCACACAGTCCTCAATGCCACGGTGGTCCTGTTCTCTCAGCCTCCTGATTGAGTATGGACCTTACAGGCATGACTCAGCACATCCCGGCAAAGGCCAACACCGATTAGGGTTGGTTTGCCTGCCTTTGCTTTGCTGTGCCTGGCATTGCTGTGCCTTGCTTTGGTATAGTATAGTATGGGCAAGGAAAAGCAAGATGTTTTTGGCCAGCAAGAGTCTATGTCTCTGGAGGATGTCCCAGGCCCTGAACACCGATTCTTTGTTTCTCTTTCCAATGAGGGCTTGGAAATGAGGAATGAGTGCTAATCAAGATGGCCTTTAGGCCCATTAGCTAAATTTGCAGCCAGAACACCAACGTTGAAAATGAAAGGAATTTGTAACATGACTCACCCAAGTGTGGATAAAGGCATCAGGAGATCTATCCTTTCCTTCTTTGTTTCTGTGAACTTTATTTTTTTTTGATTTTTTTCTTTTTTTCTTGGCTGGAGTGGTTGGTGGACAACTCAAAACAGCAAGCCCACTTGCCAAGGGCACCAAGAAAGACCAGAAGTGGGCTTGAACCTGGCTCTGTGTGAGGAAGCAAAAGAGAAAATAAAGAAAATCCAATTTAAAGCACACCGTGTCTTGTTCCAGCCTGATGCTTGGCACCAGGCCCAAAATGAAAGCACCGGTAGCCCTGAGGAGGGGGGAGTTGTGGGCGTTGGAAGGCAGGAGCAGTGGCGGTGAGACCGAGGGGGAAGAGGCACACACATGGCGAGGTCAATCACCACACATTCCATGTCGAGATGGGTTGCTTTGTGCGTTGCAGGAGACAATGAACTGCCTAAAGAAGCCCTGTGTGAATCAAAGAAAACTTAATAGAGAAATGAACAAAAGCTGCAGTGGTAAACGAATGGCACATAACTTGCTAAATAATGAGTAATTTGAATATAATAGAGAATGTCCCCGATGCCTATGTGTATATATTTAAAAAAAGTCCTGGCATACTATTTTAAAGTTTGTTTTTTTTTTTGCTTCCCCCGGGATTGAAGTCACAACCCAACATTTACAGAATGGGCCCTTAGCCAACTAAGCTAAACCCCCAAGCATGAGTATTGATGTTTTCTCTTGACCTAAATGTTCAAGATATTGGATCTCAAAGTGCATCATTGCAGGTGCCATGCCACGGCAGCCAAGTAGTCTTGACGATAACACATTCAGCTCCTTAAATGAACTTCTCTCATATGGCTTTCCTCCTTACTGTTGCACAAATGTTAAAGATCAGGTGAAAGTGCTCAATGGGCCTGAATCTGTATAAAATCAAAATTTGGGTTTTTTTATTTATTCCCTTTGCCACAAAATGAGGCAGAGCCTCATCTTAGATTCAAGCCTAATGCCCATCCATCTCAGAGTATATGAAAAAGATGTGGCAAGCTTATCCAATGTAATATCCCTCAGGTATGAAAAAGAATGAAGGGGGGCTTCCGTAAGCTTTCTTACAATCATTGAGGAAATTAATTTCCCCAAACCATGTTTTAATCCCTGTCCACTTTGAATTCTTTCATGATGTAAGCCAAACATCTATTTCAAAGAGAGCAATCTGTAATTTAGGAACCAGTGATTTTGTAGTTGTTGTTGTGGTGGTGGTGGTTGTTCTTGTTATTAGTAGATATCCAAATTATTACATCATACTTAACAAACTGACTGTCATAAATCTGAGCTATGTCCGGCCCCCAACTCATGAATTCATTGATTTCATTTTTGCCTTAAATGCTCTATTATTATCTCTACTCATTTTGGCATATGTTCTTTTGTTCCTTTAAGTAAAAAGGGTGTGAAAAATAGTTGATGAATGCATTTTAAGATAGTAACCTGCTAGCATCTAATTTTCTAATAGACATCCAAGTTTTTAGGTTGTCATGCCCCTGGACCTGCCTTTGTTGCTGGGACGATGTCCCAGGCCCTGAACACCGACTCTTTTATTCTCTTTCCAATGAGGGGTTGGAAATTAGGCATGAGTGCTAACCAGGCTGGCCTTTAGGCACATTAGCTAAATGCCCAGCCAGAACAAGAACGTTGAAATTGAAAGGAATTTGTAACATGACTCACCCAAGTGTGGATAAGGCACCAGGAGATCTATTATTTCCTTCTTTGTTTCTGTGTACTTTATTATTTTTTTATTTTTTCTTGGCTGGAGAATTTTGCAAGCAACTCAACACAGCAAGCCCACTTTCCGAGGGTACGAGGAAAGACCAGAAGTGGGCTTCAACCTGGCTCTGTGTGAGGAAGCACAACGGAAAATAAAGAAAACACAATTTAAAGTGCACCATATCTTGTTCCAGCCTGATGCTTTGTGCCAGGCCCAAAATGAAAGCAGCGGGAGCCCTGAGGAGGGGGGAGGGGCGGGGCCTCAGGAGGCAGGGGGAGGGGCGGTGAGACCCAGGGGGAAGAGGCACAGGCTTGGCGAGCTCAGTCACCACACATTCCATGTCAAGATGGGTTGCTTTGTGTGTTGCAAGAGGCAATGAACTGCCTAAAGAAGCCCTGTGTGAATCAAAGGAAACTAAATAGAGAAATGAATAAAACGTGCAGTGATATACTAATGGCACATAAGTTGCTTCATAATGAGGAATTCGAATATAATAGAGAATGTCCCCTGATGCCTATGTTTATACTTTAAAAAAAAAAGTCCTGGGTAACTATTTTAAAGTCTTATTTTTTTGGATGCCCCTGGGATGGAACCCACCACCCAGCATTTACAGAATGGGCCCTTAGCCAACTAAGCTAAACCTAGGAGCACGAGTGTTGATGTTTTCTCTTGACCTAAATGTTCACCATATTGGATCTCAAAGTGCATCGTTGCAGGTCCCCTGCCAGGGCAGACAAGTGGTTTTGACTATAACACATTCAGATCCTTAAACGAATTTCTCTCATATTGCTTTCCCCCTTACTGTTCCCCAAATATTAAAGATCAGGTCAAAGTGATCGATGGGCCTATATCTGTATAAAACTCAAATTTGTTCTTTTTCATTATTCTCTTTGCAGCAAAATGAGGCAGAGCCACATCTTAGAGTCAAGACTAGTGCCCATCCATCTCAGAGTATATGAAAATGATTTGGCATGCTTATCCAATGTAATTTCCCTCAGGTATGAAAAAGAATAAAGGGGGGCCTCTTTCAGCTTTCCTTCAATCATTGAGGAAATTAATTTCCACAAACCATTTTTTAATCCCTATCCACTTTGGATTCTTTCATGATGTAACCTGAGAAAGTATTTCAAAGAGAGCAATCTGTAATTTAGGAACCAGTTATGTTGTAGTTGTTGCTGTGGTGGTGGTTGTTGTTCTTCTTGTTAGCAGGGATCCAAATTATGACATCAGACTTACCAAACTGACTGTAATAAATCTGAGCTATGTCTGGCCCCCTACTAATGAATTCTTAGGTTTCATTTTTTCTTAAATGCTCTATTATCTCTACTCTTTTTGGCATATTTTCTGTTGTTCCATTAGGTAAAAAGAGAGTGCAAAACAATTGATGAATGCATTTTAAGAGAGTAACCTGCTAGAGTCTAATTTTATAACAAACATCCAAGTTTTTACATTGTTATGCCCCTGGACCAGCCTTTGGTGCTGAGTGGGGAGTAGAGATTTGGAAAAAATCGTAACTTTTGAGCATGGCATAGCATGCCATGAGGGAGAAAACTAGAGTCAACCAATAAGATGAGGAGGTTAACTGCTTAGGTCCTATGGGTGATATGGGGATCCCATGGGGAGGGGCGGAACTCACCTAGCAAACAGGCAGGAAACAGAATGCTGAGTGTGTCAGTAGCTCTTCTTCAGTTTCCCACAGTCCTCACTACATATTTAGAATATCTGGGGATTGCCACATATGGTGGGACCTATAATGAATGCCAAGCCCTCAGGAGTCTGTGACAGGAAGATACGTGCTCCTTATAGACCTGCCTAGGCTCCAAAATGAACCAAGGCCCAGCCTGAATGGCATGGTGAGAGCGTGTCTCTCAAAGACTCCAAAGAAAATGAAAAGGCCAGGATCCTAATGAAGTGTTGCTTGATTCCAGGTGAGGGTAGTTTGCTTTGGGATGGGGAGGCCTTTCCCTGCGATGCAGGCCAGGCTGCCTTGAAGTCACCATGGAGCCCATGCATTCCTCAATGTCACCGTGGTCCTGTTCTCTCAGCCTCCTTATTGAGTATGGACCTTACAGGCATGACTCAGCACATCCTGGCAAGGGCCAACACCTATTAGGGTGGCTTTGTCTGCCTTTTCTTTGCTGTGGCTGGCATTGCTGTGCCTTGCTTTGGTATAGTATGGGTAAGGAAAAGCAAGATGTTTTTGCCAGCAAGTCTCTATGTCTCTAGAGGATGTTCCAGGCCCTGAACACCCAATCTCTTTTTCTCTTTCCAATGAGGGGTTGGAAATGAGGAATGAGTGCTAATCAGGCTGGCCTTTAGGCCCATTATATTAATGCCCAGCCCTAACATGAATGTTGAAATTGAAAGGAATTTGTAATATGACTCACCCAAGTGTGGATAAGCCACCAGGAGATCTATTCTTTCCTTCTTTGTTTCTGTGTACTTTATTAATTTTTATTTTTTCTTGGCTAGGGCGGTTTGCAGACAACTCAAACCAGCAAGCCCACTTGCCAAGGGTACATGGATAGACCAGAAGTGGGCTTCAACCTGGCTCTGTGTGAGGAAGCACAACAGAAAATAACGAAACGCCAATTTAAAACGCACCATATCTTGTTCCAGCCTGGTGCTTTGTGCCAGGCCCAAAATGAAAGCCACAGGAGCCCTGAGGAGGGGGGAGGGGCGGGGCCACTTGAGGCAGTGGGAGGGGCAGTGAAACAGGGGGGAAGAGGCACACGCATGGAGAGCACAATCACCACACGTCCCATGTCAAGGTGGGTTGCTTTGTGCGTTGCAGGAGACAATGAACTGCCTAAAGAAGCCCTGTGTGAATCAAAGGAAAATAAAGATAGAAATGAATAAAACCTGCAATGATATACAAATGGCACATAACTTGCTACATAATGAGTAATTCGAATATAATAGAGAATGTCCCCTGATGCCTATGTTTATACATTAATAAAAAGTCCTGTGTAACTAATTTAAAGTCTATTTTTTTTCTGCTGCACCTGGGATGGAACTCACAACCCATCGTTCACAAAATGGGCCCTTAGCCAACTAAGCTAAACCCGGGAGCATGTGTGTTGATGCTTTCTCTTGACCTAAATGTTCAACACATTGAATCTCAAAGTACATCATTGCAGGTGCCATGCAAGGGCAGACAATTGGTCTTGAGTATAACACATTCAGCTCCTTAAATGAACTTCTCTCATATTGCTTTCCTCCTTACTGTTCCCCAAATGTTAATGATCAGGTCAAAGTGGTCGATGGTCCTGAATCTGTATAAAATCAAAATTGCAAATTTTTTTCTTTATTCTCTTTGCAGCAAAATGAGGCAGAACCCCATCTTAGAGTCAAGCCTAATGCCCATCCATCTCAGAGTATATGAAAAAGATTTGGCATGCTTATCCAATGTAATATCCCTCAGGTATGAAAAAGAATGAAGGGGGCCTCTTTCAGCTTTCCTTCAATCATTGAGGAAATTAATTTCCACAAACCATGTTTCAATCCGTATCCACTTGGATTCTTTCATGATGTAAGCTGAACAGCTATTTCAAAGAGAGCAATCTGTAATTTAGGAACCAGTGATGTTGTAGTTGTTGTTGTGGTGGTGGTTGTTGTTCTTCTTGTTAGCAGGGATCCAAATTATGACATCAGACTTACCAAACTGACTGTCATAAATCTGAGCTATGTCTGGCCCTCAACTCATGAATTCTTAGGTTTCATTTTTTCTTAAATGCTCTATTATCTCTACTTTTTTTGGCATATTTTCTTTTGTTACTTTAGGTAAAAAGAGAGTGCAAAATAGTTGATGAATGCATTTTAAGATAGTAACCTGCTAGTATCTAATTTTTTAATAGACATCAAAGTTTTTAGATTGTCATGCCCCTGGACCTGCCTTTGGTGCTGGGTGTGGAGTAGAGGTTTGGAAAAAACGGTAATTTTCAAGCATGGCATGGCATGGCATGGCATGGCAGGAGGGAGAAAACTAGTGTCAACCAGTAAGATGAGGAAGTTAATTGCTCAGGTCCTATGGGTGATATGGGGATCCCGTGTGGGGCGGAACTCACCTAGCAAACACGCAGCAAACTGAAGGCTGATTGTGACAATAGCTCTTCTTCAGTTTCCCACAGTCCTCACTGCCTATTTAGAATATCTGGGATTTGCCACATGTGGTGGGACCTATAATGAATACCAGGCAATCAGGAGTCTGTGGCAGGAGGATACTTGCACCTTGTAGACCTGCCTAGGCTCAAAAGGGAACCAAGGCCCAGCCTGAATGGCATGGCAAGACCGTGTCTCTCAAATGCTCCAAAGAAAATGAAAAGGCCAGGATCCTAATGAAGTGTTGCTTGATTCCAGGTGAGGGTATTTTGCCTTGGGATGGGGAGGCCTTTCCCTGTAACACAGTCCAGACTGGCCTTGAAGTCATCATGGAGCCCACGCAGTCCTCAATGTCACGGTGGTCATGTTCTCTCAGCCTCTTGATTGAGTATGGACCTTACAGGCATGATTCAGCACATCCTGGCAAAAGCCAACACCTATTAGGGTTGGTTTGCCTGCCTTTGCTTTGCTGTGGCTGGCATTGCTGGGCATTGCTTTGGTATAGTATGGGCAAAGAAAAGAAACATGTTTTTGGCCAGCAAGCATCTATGTCTCTCGAGGATGTCCCAGGCCATGAACACCGATTCTTGTTTTCTCTTTCCAACGAGGGGTTGGAAATTAGGAATGAGTGCTAATCAGGCTGGCCTTTCGGCCCATTAGCTAAATGCCCAGCCAGAACATGAACATTGAAAATGAAAGGAATTTGTAACATGACTCACCCAAGTGTGGATAAGACACCAGGAGATATATTCTTTCCTTCTTTGTTTCTGTGTACTTTATTATTTTTTATTATTTTCTTGGCTGTAGTGGTTTGCAAACAACTCAATACAGCAAGCCCACTTGCCAAGGGTACAAGGAAAGACCAGAAGTGGGCTTAAACCTGGCTCTGTGTGAGGAAGCACAACAGAAAATAAAGAATAGCCAATTTAAAGCGCACCATATCTTGTTCCAGCCTGATGCTTTGAGCCAGGCCCAAAATGAAAGCAGAGGGAGCGCTGAGGAGGGGGAGGGGCGGGGCCTTGGGAGTCAGGTGGAGGGGCGGTGAGACCGAGGGGGAAGAGGCACAGGCATGGCGAGCTCAATCACCACACATTCCATGTCAATTGGGTTGCTTTGTGCGTTGAAGGAGACAATGAACTGCCTAAAGAAGCCCTGTTTGAATCAAAGAAAATTAAATAGAGAAATGAATAAAACCTGCAATGATATACAAATGGCACATAACTTGTTACATAATGAGAAACTAAAATATAATAGTGAATGTCACCCGATGCCTATGCTTATACTTTAAAAAAAGTCCTCGGTAACTATTTTAAAGTTTTTTTTTTTTGATGAACCTGGGATGGAACTCACAATCCATCATTCACAAAATGGGCCCTTAGCCAACTAAGCTAAACCCCCAAGCATGAGTGCTGATGTTATCTCTTGACCTAAATGTTCACCATATTGGATCTCAAAGTGCATTGTGGCAGGTGCTATGCCAGGGCAGCCAAGTGGTATTGACTATAGCACATTCAGCTCCTTAAATGAATTTTTCTCATATTGCTTTCTGCCTTACTGTTCCCCAGATGTTAAAGATCAGGTCAAAGTGATCAATGGGCCTGAGTCTGTATAAAATCAAAATTTGTTTTATTTTCTTTACTCTCTTTGCAGCAAAATGCAGCAGAGCCACATCTTAGAGTCAAGCCTAATGCCCATCCATCTCAGAGTATATGAAAATGATTTATCATGCTTATCCAATGTAATTTCCCTCAGGTATGAAAAAGAATGAAGGGGGGCCTCTTTAAGCTTTCCTTCAATCATTGAGGAAATTAATTTCCACAAATCATGTTTCAATCCCTATCCACTTTGGATTCTTTCATGATGTAAGCTGAATAGCTGTTTCAAAGAGAGTAATCTGTAATTTAGGAACGAGTGATGCTGTAGCTGTTGTTGTGGTTGTGATTGTTGTTCCTGTTGTTAGCAGGGATCCAAATTATGACATCAGACTTACCAAACTGACTGTCATACATCTGAGCTATGTCTGGCCCCCAACTCATGTATTCTTAGGTTTCATTTTTTCTTAAATGCTCTATTATCTCTATTCTTTTTGGCATATTTTCTGTTGTGCCTTTAGGTAAAAAGAGAGTGCAAAATAGTTCATGAATGCATTTTAAGATAGTAACCTGCTAGTATCTAATTCTCTAATAGACATCCAAGTTTTTAGATTGTCCTGCCCCTGGACAGGCCTTTGGTGCTGAGTGGGGAGTAGAGATTTGGAAAACATGGTAACTTTTGAGCATGGCATGGCATGGCATGGCATGTCATGAGGGATAAAACTACAGTCAACCAGTAAGATGAGGAATTTAATTGTTCAGGTCCTATGGGTGATATGGGGATCCTTTTTGGGGCAGAACTCACCTAGCAAACAGGCAGGAAAAAGAAGGCTGAGTGTGTCAGTAACTCTTCTTCAGTTTCCCACAGTGCTCACTACCTATTTAGAATATCTGGGATTTGCCACATATGGTGGGACCTATAATGAATACCAGGCAATCAGGAGTCTGTGGCAGGAGAATCCTTGCACCTTGTAGATCTGCCTAATCTCCAAAGGGAACCAAGGCCCAGCCTGAATGGCATGGTGAGACCATGTCTCTCAAAGACTCCAAAGAAAATGAAAAGGCCAGGATCCTAATGAAGTGTTGCTTGATTCCAGGTGAGGGTAGTTTGCTTTGGGATGTGGAGGCCTTTCCCTGCAATGCAGTCCAGGCTGGCCTTGAAGTCACCATGGAGCCCACGCAGTCCTCAATATCACGGTGGTCCTGTTCTCTCAGCCTCCTTATTGAGTATGGATGGACCTTACAGGCATGACTCTGCACATCCTGTCAAATGCCAACACCTATTAGGCTTGATTTGCCTGCCTTTGCTTTGCTGTGGCTGGCATTGCTGTGCCTTGCTTTGGTATAGTATGGGCAAGGAAAAGCAAGATGTGTTTGGCCAGCAAGAGTCTATGTCTCTGGACGATGTCCCAGGCCCTGAACACTGACTCTTTTATTCTCTTTCCAATGAGGGGTTGGAAATTAGGCATGAGTGCTAACCAGGCTGGCCTTTAGGCCCATTAACTAAATGACCAGCCAGAACATGAACATTGAAATTGAAAGGAATTTTTAACACGACTCACCCAAGTGTGGATAAGACACCAGGAGATATATTCTTTCCTTCTTTGTTTCTGTGAACTTTATTATTTTTTATTATTTTGTTGGCTGGAGCGGTGTGCGGACAACACAAAACAGAAAGCCCACTTGCCGAGGGTACGAGGAAAGACCAGAAGTGGGCTTAAACCTGGCTCTGTTTGAGGAAGCACAGGAGAAAATTAAGAAAACCCAATGTAAAGCGCACCATACCTTGTTCCAGCCTGATACTTTTCATCAGGCCCAAAATGAAAGCAGAGGTATCCCTGAGGAAGGGGGATTGGTGGGGTTTTGGGAGGCAGGGGGAGGGGCTGTTTGACCGAGAGGGAAGAGGCACACATATGGGGAGTTCAATCACCACACATTCCATGTCAAGATGAGTTGCTTTGTGCATTGAATGAGACAATGAACTGCCTAAAGAAGGCCTGCGTGAATCAAAGAAAAATAGAGAAATGAATAAAACCTGCAATGATATACAAATGGCCCATAACTTGCTACATAATGAGTAATTCAAATATAATTGAGAATGTCCCCTGATGTCTATGGTTATACCTTTAAAAAAGTCCTGTGTAACTATTTTAAAGTCTTTTTTTTTTGCTGCCCCTGGGCTGGAGCTCACAACCCAATGTTTATAGAATGGGCCCTTAGCCAACTAATCTAAACCCGGGAGTGCAAGTCACGATGTTTTCTCTTGACCTATCAGTTCACCATCCTGGATCTCAAAGTGCATCATTGCAGGTGCCATGCAAGGGCAGCCATGTAGTCTTCACTCTAACACATTCAGCTCCTTAAATGAACTTCTCTCATATTGCTTTCCTCCTTACTGTTCCCCAATGTCAAAAATCAGGTCAGTGTGATCAATGGGCCTGAATTTGTATAAAATCACCATTCATTTTTTTTCTTTATTTTCTTCACAGAAAAATGAGGGAGAGCCAAATCTTAGATTCAAGCCTAATGCCCATCCATCTCAGAGTTTATGAAAATGATCTGGCATGCTTATCCAATCTAATATCCCTCAGGTATGAAAAAGAATGAAGGGGTCTTCTTTAAGCTTTCCTTCAATCATTGAGGAAATTAATTTCCACAAACCCTATTTCAATCCTTATCCTCTTTGGATTCTTTAATGATGTAAAATGAACAGCTATTTCAAAGAGAGCAATCTGTAACTTAGGAACCAGTGATGTTGTTGTAATTGTTGTTGTTGTTGTTGTTGTTGTTGTTGTTAGCAGGGATCCAAATTATGATGCCAGACTTACCAAACTGACTGTCAAAAATCTGAGTCATGTCCGGCACCCAACTCATGAATACTTAGGCTTCATTTTTTCTTTAATGCTCTATTATCACCCCACTTTTGGGCATATTTTCAAGGCCAATCTGGAAAGGGCTCTCCATACCCAATCAAACTACCCTCTCCTGAAATCAAGCAACACTTCATTAGGATCCTGGCCTTTTCATTTTCTTTTGAGTCTTTGAGAGACAGGGTCTCACCATGCCATTCAGGCTGGGCTTTGGTTCCTGTTTGAGCCCAGGCTGGTCTACAACGTGCAAGTATCCTCCTGCCACACACTCCTGAGGGCCCATATGACCTATTTTTGACATGAAAATATCACATGTGTCATGTATGATGCATATGTGACCATTATGACATGTATAACCTTTATGACATATATGAGTCCAATCACATATGTGATGTGTATGAGCTTTATGAGATATAAAATGTCCAGATTACAAACTGAAATACAAAGAGAGAATATGCTCCATCAGAGAAAGTGCAATTTGCTTCCATGATATGGTGCAACTGGTGGTATATGTGACCACCAATCCAAACAGTAAAAAGAATACTGAACTATATTCTAGAGAGAGATAAAAC
>PVLA01019109.1:0-12949 GCA_004027455.1 Hydrochoerus hydrochaeris
AGTCCTACCATGCTCTTGTTTTTCTATTACCATTGGTTCTATCATGTTGTGTCTTATTGGATTTTAATATGTATGATAGTATAAACAAAATTTTTATGGAAAATGAGATAATATAGCAGCCATTGTTCATCTTCGGTTATTTGGTTCAGAATGCCTTGCAATACTTTCATTCTCTTGAGTGGTTTTATTCTATTTTGTTCTGTTTGACATTATTGTGTGTAAAGATAAGCTCGACTATTTCAAAGAAAGAGACATTATGATAGCTACTGTTAATATCCAGTTTTCTTGTTGTGAAGTACTGTGTTGCTTACATTGTTCTGTTCTGATCTGCTTAGATCTGTCCTCTTTTGTTTTATTCTCTTTAAAATAAAAAAAAATTTAATTTAAAAAAAAAACAAATTGTGCTGGGAAAACTGGCTCTACACATGATGAAGATTAAAACTGGACCCATGTATTTCACCATGTACTCAACTAAAATCAGAAATAGATCAAAGATCTTAATATTAAAGTGAATATTAAATCTGCTCAAAGATAGAGTAGGTGTAGGCAAAGACTTTATGAACCAAACTCTGAGTTGCTGATCTGGAGAAACACAGGCTACGATGATGCTGTTAGGGTTAAATATAATTCAATGCTTGTAGTGTTTAGTGTTTTACTGACTTTGAAGGTCTAAAGCCAGTTGTGGTCTGATCATCTATTCAGAAGATAACAATACACAATGTAGCTTCTGTGGGAGATCTCCTTCCTGAAGGTAGAAGCCATTATTAATTCCCTATCATCGTTTTGAAGTCCTGTATCATTGTCTTTATTGGGTTGGGTTTTATTCTGTTTTGCTTTGTCTTTTTTCTTATATCTGGTGGCATTGGCAGCTGTTTCAAAGATAACAAGATATATTATGGTAGCCATTTTGGATTTACTCTTATCTTGCTTTGAAGTCCTTCATTTCATTCATTGTTTTGTTTTTACTGGTTCTATTCTCTTCTGTTTTGTTTGATTGTTACTGTGTCTGAAGGTATCTGTACCTGTTTTGAAGACAACAAAAAGCATTATGGTAACCACTGTTGATTTTCTAATGTTTTGATGTCCTGTGTCACTTACACTGGTTTCTTTTGATTGGCTTTATTCTGTTGTGTTCTGCTTGGTTTTATTCTTCTTTAAAATAAAAATTTTAGCCAGGCATGGTAGCACATTCCTCTCAGCAGTTGGGAGGCTGACACAGGAGGATGGTTGCAAGTTTGAGACCAGCCTGGGCTACAAAGTGAGCCCACAGCCATTCTGAACTGCATAGCAAGACTCTGTCTCAAAGGCAAAAAACAAAATAATTTTTTAAAACCCCGATTGCACAGGAACTATCACAAAGAATCAACAACTGGGATCTCACTCTACTGAAAAGCTTTTGCACAGCAATAAGAACCAACAACAGAGACCCACAAGTAGGAGAAAATGTTTCCCAGCTGTTCTTCAGACATAAAAGAACATAAAAAGAACTCAAAAAAGTGAATCCTCCCAGATGTAAAGACCCAATCCAAAATGGGCATCTGAGATGAATACATACTTCTCAGAAGAAGAAATACAAACAGCAAATAAATATGTGAAAAAACATTCAGCATCACTGGTCATTTGAGAGATGCAAATTAAAACGACACTGAGATTCCACCTCACCCCAGAAGGAATGGCTACTGTCAAAAATCAAGCAATAACAAGTACTAGAGAGGCTGTGGGGAAAAAAGAACCCTTCTCCACTGTTAGTGAAGTGTAGACTAGTGCAGCCACTCTGAAAATCAGTGTGGAGATTCCTCAAAAAACTAGGACTAGAGGTCCTATTGAGGCCAGCTGTTCCGGTGCTGGTATCTTCCCAAAAGAATTAAAAACATCATACCACAGGCATGTATGTGCACCCATGTTTATAGCAGCACAATTTGTAGTAGCTAGATCTTGGAAACAACCTACATGCTCATCAACTAAGGTATGTATAAAAAAGATGTATTTTTATACAATACTACTCAGTCATAAAAGATAAGCTAGAGACTTTTATAAGTAAATGGATGCACCTTGAGAACATACTCATTAGTGATATAAATCAGACGTGTAAACATTTTATTGTCTCACTATTGTGAGAAGCTGAAAGAAACAACATATGTATATGTTTGTGTATATATAAATGTATGTATATAAAAAACAGTTGAGATAGTTGTACTACTGATTTCTCTTGAGTTCACTAAAGTGCAAGATTTCTGCTGGTGTTGTTCAGACATTTTAATGTAGATGTCTTGTGCTCTGGGTAAATGATTTGGGGATGACAATGTGCAGTATATATATATGTTTCCCCTGATTGACATCTTTTGAAATTTTGTTTACTTTTCTCTTTCTCTTTCTCTCTCTCTCTCTCTCTCTCTCTCTCTCTCTCTCTCTCTCTTTGAAATAAAATGGATTTGGGGGAGGAGATAAAAAAGGAAAGACTGAAAGGAAGAAGTGTGGTGGGGAGGAGGCTCCATGTTAAGCACAGTGGTCAGATGGCATTTGAGTCAAGAGGACAATCCTGGTTGCCTAAAGATGCCAAAGGCCCTGAAACACGAGCAGCAGTGTATAGGAGGAGTGGCAGACTGCAGTGGTGAGAGCCAGACCTGTGCTGCCCTGCAGCACACCATAGGATCTGACATGGAAGAATAGTATAGGCTTTCCAGCTATATGGATAGAAAACTGGATAGTAGCAAAAGATAGCAGGGCAGTCTTTGGGGAGACAATTACTGTAACCCAGTCAGATGAATTTGGACAAAAGCTCACTAGTTTTTTGGGCCCATTTAGTACCTAAAAATTGTGATGGGATTTATTCAGAGTTTTAAAGCTATTATCATGACTCCTGCTTTAGACTATTAATTTTTTCTGATTCTTGACATTTGGAGTTTTTTCAAGTATTCTTCATTTCTCTGTATTATCTTTTCTTTCTCCTCCCAATTAGTATAAATTTAGATTCATCTAAAGATGATGTATATAGTAAATTATATATAGTTTCTAGTAAATAACTAGGAAACTCCATAGAGTATGGACATATAAATATGTTTTAACACAACTCAAAGGCATAGAATCATTGCCTTACAACATGCCAAAATATCAGGAAGAAAATTCTATGAAATGAGTTTCTACTCAAAGTTAGACCGTTGTTATCAGAAGCCTAATTTCATACTCCCTAGAAGAGTTTATACATAGACTTTGTTTTTATATTAACAATCTTTATTGAACTGCCTTTATAGGAATTGCCTGAAAATCCATGGGGGAATTTGTGTATTCATCTCTATTTTGATGGAATGTCACTTTCCTATTTTATGGCACACCATAAATATTGCAGTTTTGAATATTCTGAGGAGATATTTAAAGAAGTAAGTGAACTGTTCTATAAAAATCTGGCTTACACTGTTACATTTTGTCTTACACCTCAGGTATTAAACATGATTCTATGTCTCTGACCTAAGAGAGTGTGAGAATTGTTAATTCTTTGTTGAAAAAGCAATACTTTGTTTCATGCTTTATGCATGTGCTGAAAAAGACTTTATTTACAGTAGGATTCTGTTACGGGTTTTAGGATGCTGGAGTCTCCTTCTGGAGATGGCTTCTAGATTCTTTGTGTGCTAAGCAAAGAATTGGTGAAGACAAGCACAGATGGTAATGAAGTTTTATTAAAGGTAGGAAAAGTAACAGGCTTTGCAGAGTTAGTTTGGGCAAAGTAAAAGTAGGAAAAGACATGCAACCTACAGCGCAAGGGAGGCAAAATAGAAGAGAGAACACAGCAGCACAAACTCAGTGTGGACCGTCCTTCCTGTGTCACCTACTCTTCAGGCCGACATCAGGGCTGGGCCATCTTACGGAAGACCTGCTCCAGTTCTCTGGTGAAGTCCAGGTACAGGGCTTTGGGATCTATGCACACCTGTGTTCTGGATCTAATTAACAAGTCACACTATTCTTCTCCCCCTCCCCGGCCAGGTTTGCCACGCCCTCATGTCCTGTCTCAAGTCCGCTAATGTCTGTGTTCCCTCACACCTAATGAGACACCAAGATATTACCAAATATACATTGTAAAATCTGAATTCAATCCTAGAAAACTGCTCTCTCCCAGATAAAATGTTTTTTCCTTTAACTTGATGTAGAACTTGATATTACATGTGGAGCATCCCTAATGTGAAAATATACAACCTAAAAGTGCTTCTAAATTCAGAACTTTTTGAGTCCCAATGTGACACTCAAAAAGTTTCAGAGCTTGGTGCATTTTTAATTTTTAGTCTAGGATGCTAAATCAGTAAAGTCTGAGTAATTTAGAATATCTGAAATTCTGAATCACTTGTAGTCCCAAGTACAAAAGTAACTCGGTCTGTGAAATGTTTCTCCCATTTGCTTTTTCACAAGAAATTCCTTGCCGTATTTTGAGTTTAGCTTCAATAAATAACCCATTCCAGTTTCCTGCTACTTTCATTTTTAATATTTTAAATATGGTTTCACATTTCCTTTAGAGGACTAAAATATGCATCATAGTAACATTTTATACCACAAGATATTTTTCACAGTTCACTTACAAGTTTCTAATATTCACTTTAGTGATATTAAACAATGATATACTCAGTGTTATGCTCAACATAGCTACTTTTCTCCAGCATGTTCTGGGATGTCAATTTGTGCCTGTAATCTTTACTGCCAACTTTGTCTTTAAAGTGGAAACATGTGTGAATGCATCTGCTTAAAAGATGCCCCATTTATTAAACTAGTTTTATAAAAAAGTATGTAGTTTTTCTTCTAAATACACTCTTCACTGTGCATGCTTTAAAGAGAAAAGAGGTCTCAGTTTCTTACAATAAGCTAGTACTAAAATGTGCATATATCAATTTAAAGATTCTTACAGTTGAAATGTCAATAGTAAAATAGATTTTCTTGTGTTAATCTGAAATAATTAAATGAATGCCATTATGTACATGCACCAGTTCTTGTGGAGATGAAAAAAGTGCCTTAAAACAATACTATATAGCTAGTGGTTTGACTCATTAACACTATAATATTATTTCAGAAACCAACAGACTACAGGAAATATGAGGAAGAAATATGGGAAATAAAATTTGAGGTACGTTAAAATCCAAGTATTTTAGAAACTTTAGAAACTCCAAAGGCCTGCTTTAGGATTAATAAAAAATAATTTTGTAACAGTTTTATTGCAGTTTTACTTCCATATTAAAACTTGACCTTCTTAAAACGTACAATTCAGTGGTTTTTTAGTATTACTCACCAAGTTGTGTAATACCACTAATTTCAAAGTATTCTGAAAAGCAGTTCTGTACCAGCAGCACTCATTCTCCCCTTCCCCAGCTTCATGGCAACCACTTAAACTCTCAATGGATTCGCCTGTTGTAGGTATTTCATAAATGGAAACATACTATGTATGTTCTTTTGTCTCTGGCTTTTTACTTAGTATATTTTCAAAGTTTGAGCATGTCATAGAATATAGCAGCAGTTTGTTCTTTCTTATCACCAAATAAAATTCCATTGTATGGGTATATTTACCCATTCATCCATTGATGTGAGTTGGCTTGTTGATCATAATGCTGCTGTGAACATTCATAAACAAATTTTTATGCGAATATATGTCATCCATACTCAGGTATATAATTAGGGATAGAATTACTGGCTCTCACAGTAATCATGTGTAACATTTTTAGGAACTAGAAGACTGTTTCCCAAAGTGGCCACACTATTTTATGTTCACTCTAGGAATGCATTAGGGGCTCCATTTCCCTTTGTCCTTATAATCTTGACATTTTTCCTAGTGTGGAAAAAAGGTAGTCTTTTTCTGTCAAAACAGTTAAAATAACTCTGTTATAAAAATCTCAATTTTGTAAAACAAATCTGTACTCCTTTCACCATTCCTTAGAAACTTGGAATGAAGCAGGTGTGTGCCCATCTGCCATGAAAACTTTGTAACAGGGCTTTCTGGATCACAATACTTTGCCTAGCGACTATTACCTCATTCAATCAGGGTAGATTGTGAGGCCAGGCTCCCACCAGTAGAATCAATCAGGTTAGATTATGAGGCCAGGCTCCCACCAGTAGAGCAGTGACCACTGTGCCCACATTTTAAGGATAAAGCACCAGTGAACGAACTGCTGGTTCAGTGTGCCTGTCCTTTGTCTGCGAGGGCAACCTTCTGCAAAAATAGTTTGCCTTGCTGAAAAACTTCAGGAGTCTGGTTTCTTTTGTTCTGCTTGCAACACCAAAAAACTTATCTCCAACACTTGCCATTCTAGGATATGTGTAAGTTCTGATACACATTTCACTGATGATAAATTATTTTGAACATCTTTTTATGGGCTTATTAACTTTTATGTTTTTTTCTTTGGATAAATCTATTTAAATTCACTGCCCATTGTTAGATTGTATTTTTATTGTTGAGTTGTAAGAGTTTTTTGTATGTTCTGTGTCCCTCTTCAGATATATGATTGGCACATATTTTTTCCATTCAGAGGGTGGTTACTTCATTTTCTTAATTTTGTCTTTTAGCACCAAAGTTTTTACTTTTGATGAAGCCAAATTGTAACTTATGCTTTTTAGCATAAGGTGAGTTTTAATAAGTTAAGCTTTATTAGTAGAATTTAATTTCTATGATTATAATAACCAATGTTTCTTTTAACAAGCACTTAGTTTGTAACAAATCAATAAACTTCAACAGTGAGTAGTCATATTTTCCTAAATTTTCTGAAATTCAGTATTTTTTTGTTTTACACTCAATTTATAAATATTAAATGACAGTAAACTAATCTATAAATTTGAATATGATAGTTTCACTGCTTACATTAATTACCACAGTCTTTAAAAACATCTTTCAAAAAATATTTCAGAAGCTGGGGATGTACGTAAGTGGTGAAGTGCTTACCCTAACCCTAACCCTAACCATCATACCAATACATACATACACATATACATAAAAAAGATAAAATTTAAGGTCTTGCTAGTCTTAAAAGCTGTACACCAATGTATTTATATACAATTGTTTTACCTGCTGACTGCTGATTTTTTTGCATGTTAACTTTGTATTTTTCTTCATGTTTTCACAGATCTTAAGATCTTAAGTTTTGTGTGTATATGTGTGCTATGGATTAAACCAAGTCACGTACACTATATTCTTTAGTGCTAGTGCTCTGCTACTGGGCTGTTTCCTCTGCGTTTTTTGGTTTTTTGTTTGTTTGTTTGTTTTGGGTTTGGGGGGGTTGCTTTTTTTTTTTTTGAGATAGGGTCTCATAAGCTGCCCAGGCTGGATGCAAACTTTTGATCCTCCTGCCTCAGCCTTCTAAGTAGATGGGATTATAGGCACATGTCAGCCACATCTGGTGAGAGCTCAATTTCGATTATTTCAGCTTAATCTTTCTTTAGCATTTCATATATTGTTGTAGTTTTTTAAAGTCATTACCTAATCTAAAAATAAATGAAATTTGACAGCAATTTTTTTTGTGTGTTTGTTTGTTTGGTCTCGGGGATTGAACTCATGACCTTGCATTTGCCAAACAGGCACTCAAATCACCTTGTAAAACCTGATTCTAAAAATTGCAAGAGACCAAGAAAAGTGGAACCTCAAATTCCAGATAGTCCAATGCTATCTTCTCTTGGAAAATCAGATTCACCATTTTCTGACTATGCTGGACTATTCCATAAGGACAAGGCCCTGGAGAAACAGTTGAATGTGAGAGAGCAGCAGTAGATGCATCCTACATTAATGAGATAGATGGACTCTTCAAGGAAGCCAGTACTATTGAGAACTTTCTGATACAAAAAAGAGAGCTCCTGAGACAGAGGCTTACAGTGATTGTAAACACACTGCACAAATAAAACGTCTACTACACATAAGTGGAGAATTTAAACCTATAATTGCTATAATAAAAGAATGACCTTTATACTCTGAAAACAAACAAATAAATTGCTACAGAAATGTGTAAAGGAAATGACCCTCATTCTGCACCTGAGTCCCTTTCATTAGTGACAGTGTCGAACATTTTAAATTAAAAAATTCTTAATTTTATGTGCATGTACAGATGTATGTACACCAATAAACATTCATGTCTTTTTTGCATATTTTTCAAATTGTGGAACATACAGATGCTAACGGTTGTTAGTCATCACATTTTATTCCTCTTACTTTAATAAATCATTCTGTGATAGTCATTATATAGGTAGGCTTGCTTTTTGCTAACTGGAAATAAGTTGGCACCATAATGAATTTTTAGAATGGAGTCAATTTTTATAAATGTCATTTTGAACTCTGAATTTCTTTGTGGTGTTTTAGGAATTGCTTTTGTCTGAAATGGAGACTCCTATTTTACAACCATATTTATCTTCATCCCTGCCTCCACCAGAAGAACTGTATGGTGTTCAAGTGAAGCACATTGTCTCTCCTAATGAAGTATGTATGTTGCCTGGGTGATTAGTTGATGGTTAAAAACCATACCAGCATCTGGGTCTTAAATACTAGGATTGACTCTTTATTTCTCTGTCTTCTTGGATTGTAAATAATGAAAAATTGATGACCTCTGTTGTTGATATCCTAGTTTTCTTTTTCTTGAGACAAGAGTCTCACTTTCCCAGATTGGCCTCAATTTGTAATCCTTCTGCCTCAGCCTCCCAAGTACCTGGGATTACAGGCGTGTGTTACTGTGCCTGGTTTCCAACTTTGTTATACTTTATGAGGCAGATACTCCTTTTTAATATTTTTTGTTAGTATATGTTTGCACTCCATGGAGTTTACAGTTATCTTGGGGAGTGACAATAGATATGTACAACTTGTTTTTCCTTTTAATCCTTTTCTCCTTCTTTCCTCATACTCCTCTTTCCTTTAGTTACCCTCTCCCCATTTTCATTCTTATTGATATTATTAACTTAATTCATGTTTGTGACATTCAGTGTTTACACTCATTGAAGTTACTAGGTTTCTGTATATGGCATGTCTTTATTCCTTTTCCCTTCCTCCTCCCTCCTCAACCTCCATCTTCTGGACCCCTTCCCATTTGTAAGAACATCCATCCCTTTGTCTCCTTCTACCCATCTTTTATTACCCTTTGTGTGCACTTGGGCTTACTCAAATGAGAACTGGCATCTGATATTTAAGCTTGTGAGTCTGGCTTACTTGCACAGATGTTTCTTGAGCACCTACAACTGTCTTCTTGTCATTGGCCTTTGTGCACTGTTGTGTTTATGCCCTTTCCTTAGGTAAAAAAAAAACAAAATCTCAATAATTCCAAAATAATGACTTCAACCTGTTTCTTCCAGAATGATTATTATCTAAGTGGAGATGCGATGTCCAGCATCTTCCAATTCTGCCATTTTCCTGGCATCCCTTCCCCATAGACTTGATTGTAACACAGAACAGCCTTGGGGAAAGATCGTATGTTGTTCTTTCTATGTAAATATGAAGTATTTTTGATCTTCATAACTGATAGGGATTGAAAATAATGTTTACCACATCAAAAGCCACATACAAAGTGCTAGAGGCTGTGTTGATCTGTTTTAATAAAGGCAACACATCTGGCAAAGCAGCTGCAATTAGAGCTACTACTTAGTTCAATTTACACCAAATTTGTATTAACACACCATTCACTTTGACCCTCATTTTCCCATTGTGCCTTGGGTTGATAGGCTGATCAGAGCTTATCATTTTATTTTTTCACATCTTCCAAAGAAAATAATAAATGCTACTCAATTCTACAGGTTTTTTTTAATATATCATTGTTCTATACCAGGATATAGTGCCTGACATATAGTAGTCATTTTCTATGAATATTGACTGACAGAATGATTAAATCTGCTAAAGGAAATTAATTATATTCCTTGGCCAACAGAAACAGGAGGAAGTGAGAAGTAGCATCTTCAGCTCCTTTTATGCAATAAGCCAGCATCCAGAAGGCAGGGGAAGAACTCCCTACCTAATTTCATCAGAGCACAAGCATAGCAGTATACAGTTGTCTCTGGGTTTTATATTTGTATTACCTATTGTGACATAACAGATTCACTGAAATTCAGTAGCATAAACAACACATACAGGGTTCCAGAACCCAGGACTTGCTTTAGTCTAACTCAGGCTCACGAGGTTGAAGTGAAGGTGGTAGGAACTATAGAGTCCACTTTCCAAGAAAGTCTCTCACATGGTGCCAGCCTTAGTGGACTGCCCTGCGGTCTCCGCCACAAGCGCCACAGACAAACCCACCTGTCCCTTACAGTCCAATCTCAGCACTGTCCACCCCTCTGGGAATGTGTATTTGACACCGGGATCTGCATGGTGGGATAGCAGAGGGGTAGGCAGCAGCAGAGAGATCATTGGAGGCCATCTGCCACAATCATTTAGTCTACATAAGTGAATGTTAGAAATCAAGAATGTGACATTTTCTTTCTTTCCTTTTGCCCACTTAGGTATACATTTGCCTTGATTCTGTAGAAAACTGCAATCAGGTTAACCATCCCGAGGACACCAGTGACAGTCAAGTTAGCTCGGAATCAGAGTCAGAGAGCCTCGAAGATGCACTGCAGAGGTGTAACAAAATTGTAAAGACACTTCCTCTGCTGACAGATTTTACAACAGGTATGCTTTTTTTTAATGAAATAGTATGCTTAATAAAGCTTTGTTTTTGTTTTCATGGGCTGAGGAGGCTTAGTTATTTCTAACAATAATGGATATTTTCTTTAGACTCTCTATATGCATAATTTTTTGAATTCTCAAGATACCTTGTAGTAGTAGTCTTTCCATCTTCTTGATTAAGAATGTGAACTAACAGATGTTAAGTATCTCCTGGGACACTTTCACTTTCCAAAATTCAGGGTGTGTAGGAAAATTGACTACATGATAGGTGGTTTATGTATCATTGAGATTTTACTGCTTGTTCAACTTGTGAAAGTTGTCTTTCAGACCTTAATAGCAGTAATTAATTACAAACCACCCTAAGCTGGTTGAGGTGGGGGCTCAGGCTATGTCTTGGTCTATGATGATTGATATAATTCCTTTTTCTCCCTCAGTCCATTCTTCCTATCTTTATGAAATATTTGTGTTTTTCTTCTGAGGAAATTTTTCTAGTTGCTGGTATTGATAGTTCCTGAATACCTGAAGTACATGTACAGTCTTAATACATAATACATTGATGTGTATTTATTCTTACATTTCTTCACATATCAAAGGGTATGTTTAGCAAAGAAAATACATTATTCTAATGTGTTACCTGATTTTATTCATTGAGTTTTTGTTCCATTTGGGGTTTTGGTTGTCTTATTTTATTTTGATTTTTGGGACAGATCTTATAGGTAGTCCAGGCAGACCCCAGATCGTCAGCCCTCCTGCTCAGCCTCCTGAGTGCAGACTGCAGGTGTGTGCCACCATGTTCAGTTTCAGTGAGACTTTCATGGGCTGTGACTTGTTTTTAGGTAATAGTGTTGGGGTTCTCTCTGCTTGGAATGCCCCTACCCCACTGATAATTCACATATCTGTCCAACTCTCTCTTTATTGTCTGTGTTCTCTGACATCTCTATCTGTAGCAGTGTCACCTCCTCATCCCATAGCTCCTCTTTGTCCCTTCTCAAAATAGCACTGTGAGCAAATGACTCTGTTGCTCTCCAGCAGTTAGAAGCATACCTGGCAAAAGCTGATGTCCATAAATATAAAACAAGTGAGAGAATAAATGCATTATGAGGGGCTTTTCGTACACTCAGATTTATAGTATAGAAAGAACATTCCCTTCCTCATTTTTACTCATATCTCAAAACTACACAATTTGTGCATAATATAATATGTGAATCTGTACATATATATTTATACTTCAGTAAGTTTTTAAAATTATACATATGGTGGCTAAAGAAATTATATTGAAGGAAGTTTTTGTGGTCAATGAAAATGAGGTGGGAAGTTTTAGGTTGTATTTTGAGTAGATAAAATGCAAGCTGTTTTTAAGGTTAGAAAGCTAAAAGTTGGAAGGGACTGTTGATAGCAATTCAGTTAATTTATTATGTAGAATAGCTCTGTTAGATGAGACGCTTTCCTGTTTTTTTCACATAAGGAAGCATTTATTTGTGGTTCATGAAAAATACAAGTAAAATTTGTATAAACACAAATCCACATTGAGTCAAAACACACACAAAAGGACAAAGTGAAAAACAAAACTAGAGCAACAGAAAACCAGTCTTTATAGTGTTGTCCTGCAAGATGTATTTCTTTAGCATCTCCTGTTCTCTCCACTGTCCTCCTCTTTATTATAGCTGGTAATTATTCTGATTACAGCCACCCCTTCAAGATGACTTGCCGTAAGTGTTCTGCTGATCACTGTGGTCTGCACATCCTTTCTGTGTCCACAGTCCTATTATAGTCACACCCAGGACAGGGTCTGCCATAGCCACTGCAGCTTTGGTCATCATTGTGGATACTACTGTGATTTCCAAATCCTTCATCATAATAGTTATTAAACCCTTTGTTCCAACTGTTCTATTGATGAGTTTATATTTTCAAGAAGTAACTCTTTAATAAAAATTCATTGGAGGGGCTAAGAGTGTAATGCTGAATTCCAACCCCCCAAAAATGTAAATTTTTAAAATATCATTTGAAATAAAAATCTTTCATTAGCATGTTGTATTTCACTTACACATTTCTCTTGTGGAAATACATAGATTTTGATGACATAATGGGAAATGAATAAGACATGAAATCGAACCATATGCCATCTAGACTGAAATTTAGCAGGTTATAAAAGAAAGGTGCCAGAGTCCAGCTGCGGCAGGGCTAGGGTTTCCCAAAGGTGGACAGGGAGTCGGCGAGTGAGAGACAGAAGACACTGCACACCAGTCTGTGAGTGAATCTGAATCCGCTTTATTTTTTAGAAGCTGGAATATATATTTGCTAACCTTGGCAGCAACCCCCAGCCCCAAGTAGGAAGCGCCCCAGGCCCAGGGCCAG
>PVLA01019110.1:0-12957 GCA_004027455.1 Hydrochoerus hydrochaeris
TTTAGGATTATCCCTGCCTGGCCCTAAGCCTGGGGCGTTTCCTGCTTGGGGCTGGGGGTGGCTGCCAAAGGTTAGCAAATATATATTCCAGCTTCTAAAAAATAAAGCAGATTCAGATTCACTCACAGACTGGTGTGCAGTGTTTTCTGTCTCTCAATCGCCGACTCCCTGACCACCTTTGGGAAACCCTAGCCCTGCCACAGCTGGACTCCGGCAGACTCACCACTTTCTTCCAGGAACAGGAGTGTGGAAGCTGTCAGAGGGAGCACTGCCTTTGGGAGAATAAAAGCTCAGCCCAACATTCAGGGCTCATAGATGTTACTTCCTCTGTAAACTCTGTGTTTTCCATATCTTTTGTTATGATAGCTGGTATCACCTAATGCTTCTCCAATATCAACCAAACAATCATGTTGAGAGACCACTGAGGCCCACCCCTTGTCTGTTCACCCTGTATCCTTAGAGAGCCGAAGCATGAGAAGGAGAAGGCAGTTCCAAGGACCTTCCTTTGGGATGGTCAGTGTGGCTGGAATGGTGGTCACAAGAATATAGATTTTTCATGGCCCAGTGGGCAGCCAAGGTGAGTGGGTAATTCTCCATCTCCCTCAGTGCCTTCTATACCTACATGCTGTTTCCAGCTACAGATAAGAAAGACCTCCCTTCAACCTCAGGTCTCTTAGGCCAGGTCGGCTTTGTGGCCTCTCATCTCTACTCTGCCCCTGTATGGAACAACTGAGTCTGGGCTCCAGAACTTATGTGTGGTGCTCTGCCCTTGAGGGAACAGGGTAACAAAATCTGAACCTGAAAACTGTTCTGGCATAATGAGGCTGAGGGACAAAGGCAGGCTTGGTGTGTGCAGACTTGGGGATCTCTGGAACTCCTAAATTTAGAGCGTGCTTGCCGTGGTTTCCTCTTTTGGAAAAGACCAGTCTCTGAAGCACAATGGGGTGGAGACTAATGATAGCTCAGGACTGTCCATGGCTAGAGGGCTGACTGGAGAGGACAATAGGCACTGTTGCCTACTCCTATTTCCCTAGGAATTTCCCTCTGTGGTGAGACTGGAGGAAAAGCCACAGAGATAGCCAAGCAGGGAAAGAGCTGGATCCTGAATTCACAGCCCACAGTACTCTGTAGCTTAGTGCAACCACAGGGGAGCACAGTGTACCACACCCCAAAACAAGACTGGGGCCTTAGCCTAATGGACTGCCTCAGCCCTGAAGGCTGACCACTCAGAATCAGTGACTAGCGAGACTGGTGAGAGGCAGGTGGCTGGGCTGTAAAGATCTGACTGCATGGGGTCCTGCCTCTGATTGGGCCAGGTGCTGAAGGCTGAATGTATGTAGCTCTCTTTGGCCACCGGAACTGACAGGCTGATGGTCAGCACACCCCTCCCCCCAACACTGTTGTGGAATTCATGGTCTGTGTTTGTAAGTGATGTTTCTCCAGATGGTGGAGATAGTGTGTGGATCCTCGACTACCGTTTCCCATGATCTTGTTCACAAGCCTACGTCACACAGCCCTGCATTCTTTGCCTGTTCCAAGCCCTTCACAGGGTGGGAGCAGAGGCCACCATTTTGCATTCCCACATCCTCCTCTGAGAGGCCCAGGAAGCCTTGAGGAGGGACTGAAGCACTGCCCCTCTAGTGGGCAGGGCTGGAGAACTGAGCCTTCCAGGCTAAAGGCAAGTGGTTAAGCTGGGGCCAAGCTGCAGATCACATGCTTCCCTGGGCAACATAGTTAAATCTGGGTCCAGGACATATACGCAGTTCTCTGTCATTGAGGGAACAGGTTGACAACATCTAAATCTGATATTTGTCCGAGTCCCAGGGTAGAGGAAAGGATGTTGGACACAGAGATGAGATTGGCCCCTATGGACCTAGGACTCACTGAGCCCCAACTGTAGAGGGCTAAAGCTTTGGCTCCTCATTTGGAAAGAGGCTTTAGAATGACAATCATGGGTTTTTCTACCAGAGAAAAAGTAATTTTTACGCACACAAAAGCCCCAGCAAAATTGTTTCTAGCATCTTTACTCAGAATAGGTAGAAAGTAGAAATATCCCAGCTGTCTTCCAACAGATGGGTGCTCAGCAAACTTGGGCTACAGTGCTATGGAGCTAAAGTCCCTACCCCACACACCTTGTACCCTCCCATCAGGGACAGATAGCAAGAGCCAGGCACAGCCCCACACTGTGCCAGTGGCTGAGGAAGTCAAGGGCTCCAAGGAGGCCAGAGCACAAAGTGAGTTGGGTCAGGCAGCAGCAGAAGGAGCAGGTCCAGACACTGGGAGAAGGGCAGCAGGCTCCTCCTTGGAAGACCAGTGGAAGCCAATAGACTGGACTCAAGAGGAACTCTAAATGTGCTGCTGGATCTGGGGCATATAGGACTAAACTTGAGCAAGGAACCCAAGAAAGTTACTACAGCCCATCATAACTCTAGCTGACCTTTCTCACAAAGATCCTTGCATCTGAGTGTTTGCAGATAGGTAGGCCACCAGAGTCATCCTGGGAATGAAAAGAGATGATCAATACTGGCCCTGAAGCATGGATGATGCTGGTGGGATGAGGAAAAGAAAAAAGGGATTCACAAATCAGGGTTCATAGCCCTCACTACACATTGTCATCCTGTATGATCTTCCTATCCTCATAGTGGTGTCTAATAGTGGTCTAATCCTCATAGTGGTACAGCTGCTCACAGCAAGAGTTCTCACCCCCACATTCACTCATCTCCTACAGGTAGAATGGTGGTGAGACTGGAAGAAGAGGGGAAGAGGGACAGCAGGAGGTAGCAGAATTGCAAGTGGCATAGGCTTCTACCTATCCCCAACTGGAATGTGACTATTTCTGGGGGCACCATGGACAGGTTAGAGGTCACCTGTACCCTATTCTGGTCGCTGCAACTGTAGTCTTCAACTTTTCCCCTTGCTAGACAATGTCAGGGAACCAAAATGCATTGGCCCATGTTCCCCTAGATCCTGAACTTCTGTTCATGGATATATCCACCTTCAGATGAAAAGATAAGAGAAATAAAGAAGCTATGTGTGCTGTTCTTTCAAAAAAAAGTCTCATTTTTTGTGCAAATGATATGAAATGTTTCTGCCCTCAATCCTGAGTACATGTCCCAGTCTTGCCTAGGCCTCAGCTCCTGAGGCCCCTGATGGAACATATCAGGAGTGTCTCTAACACTTACCACAAGAGCTTGTTTGAACCCACCTGGTCACCCAACACTTGTCCTTCCAGGTGACCTCATGATTCAGGGAGGTTAGCTTGATGGACTTGACATTAGCAGAGCAATTTGTGGGTTTGCCAGTTGTAGCAGTGCTACATCTCCACCCAGTATTACATGAACAAAATGTGGGTGGACAATGAACTGATTCACACTCAACAGCTTCTGGTCCCCCATATAGGTATATGTCTTCACCCTGGATGTGGTAGATTGATAGGTCAGTATTTTGACTGTGGTCAGAAAGAAGGCAACAACAGCTAAGTATGGAGTACCCCACTGAGCACCCTGGGGAAGGTTCAGAACTTCTAAGAAGAACCACCTGGAGTCATACCTTGGGTCTACAGTTCCTAAACCCTCCCCACACCTCCTCCATTCACCCTTATTGCACCTAAAACTCCATAGGAGGTAGAGTTCTCCCTTGGCAATGCAGAAGGAAGCAGTCAGCACCCACTGCAGATGGATGAGGGAGCCACCACATAAGGCACCCAGGGAGCCGAGTGGTTGTACTCCTTCAGGCTGATTTAGTACAGCCACTTCCTCAGAGGGGCATTGTATCCCCAAAAAGCTCTTTATTAATGGCCAGTACTAGAAGTAATATATAGAGCTTCAGGGAGGCTGAACTGAGACAGCTAGCCCTCACCTACTGCACACCTGCCTGAGGCCAGGGCTTTTAGAGGCCACCAGGGAAGCGTTAGCACAATGTGGATCAGGACTCATCTTGGGGCTTAGAGTCACATTCTCTGCCCCTGAGAAAGAGAGTCACAAACAGCATGCTTAGCATCTGTGGAGGAGAATGGCATGCAGAGATTGGCATGGCCAAGTAAGGAATGGAGAGGGCCAGAGCCCCAGAGGTGCAGTAAGGATGGGACCTTACCAAGGCAGAACTCCACACTCCTCCTCCCTAAGCTTCTTGATCTCTCTATTCTGCAGCCACAGGAAGTGGGCAGGAGTTTGTCTTGTGTGTTTTATTCATTCAGAGGCATGAGTCTGTGCCTTCAAGGGCCCCAGCTGTAATAACAGGGAGGCTGAGTCCTGAAGCCACCAGAGACTCCCTGGTTCTGAGTCTTGGAGGAGGAGGCACAGTGGAAGTTGCACTGACCCTCATGTTGTGATGGTTGGTGACTGGTGATGCAGACAAGAGGCCCTGTGTCATATTCTGGGTTTCAGGGTACCCAGACTCAATGTCAACAGGTGAAATGTAGTGTCACAGGGATGGTTGGGCTATTTGTTCCAGGGGGGTGAACATGAAAGTGTCAGCTAATGTGTGGCAGGACCTGCAAACAAAGTCTGGAGATGCAAACAGATCAGCATTCCTCCAACCCTCATCCAGTTGTAGATGCCACACTTAGAATCAGGGGAACAAACATCCCAGAAGGGAGCATATACCCAAAGTGTCCAGATCATGGAAGAGCATGTGTCCCAAGGTCCCCTATTGGGCCCATCTTCTAGAACTTGACTCCATTGTGCCCTGCAGACTGTGCCCAAGCACATTTCTGAGAGGACACATTCTCAAGCTCCTTCAGACCACAGAGGTCATCAGGAAGCTAACAGGCCTACTAACTATAGGACTGGCAATCTAAAATTGGGAGTATTCCCCAACAGGGCATAGATACCCACTGTCTAAGATCATGAATCACTATGACTGACCCTGGTGAGGACCATGGCATATCTGAGTAACACATGGGTCCAGGGAGCCCTAAGATGCTCCAGCTCTCTCGCTCTCTCTCTCTCTCTCTCTCTCTCTCTCTCTCTCTCTCTCTCCCAGTTCCACTTACGGCAAACAATTCTCTTCCAAACACCATTGGGCCTTACCTGGGGACCTACTAGAAGTTCTATTGGTTCTAAGGGATTACTCACAAGATGTTCAAGGACAGGATGGATACCAAGATTCCAGAAACACCAGCACTGGAATTCAGGGACATGGGTCTGTGCCTATGGGGACCCCACCTGTGATAATATTGTGATACTACAAGGAGGCTGAGCCCTTTGGCCAACAGAAGTGGCCTCACTCCCAGGCTGGCAGAAAAGAGAAGGAGGATAAGACTGTGTCAGAGAAAAAGAAGGCATGCCTGAGATGATAGCCAACACCTGCCAGACAAGTAAACAATGGTACTGGGGGTTAGGAATGCACACTCCATGCCCTCCTGGTACAGCTACCACTGCCTTATACCAACACAAAAGCCATGTTTGTGAAAGAAGCACTCTGCATGCTGCTCTCTGTAGCAATGGGTCCATTATCTGTGCAGGATCAACCTGAGGTCACTCACTGGTGATCTTGAATGGGACAGTTAAGCAGCAGGGCCTGGGCACAGGAACTTGGTTGCTCTGATAGGGTCTGGACCAGGCCACCATGGGCACATTCAGTGATAGGATCACAGAGAGCCTTCAGAATGTGTGACAGGATCATGCAACAGTTATTGGGGCAGAGCTTTTTTCTCAGCTTCCTCCTCCTACCCACACCATTAAAGGCTGTGGCGCATGGTTGAAGAATGTCTTGGTTCTGTTGGGGTGACCCTCCTTAAGAATGTCATCTGACACACAGATGCTCACAATAAGATCCAGAAAGAATCCTGTATTTGGAAAATAAGAGGAACAGAGAAAAAGATATAGGATACTTCCCAGGAAACCAAAAGGAAAATGTTACCTAACAGTTCAAGTAGGATGCATAGTGATGGTTTTAAGGAAGAAATACAGAGAGAACAGTGGAGGTCAAAAACTGAAATTTCCAGGACACTGGAAGAGATTTTCTTAGTGCTAAATCCTGAAACAAGATATACATGATTATGAATCTATGAGGTTATATCTCTTTTTTTAAATTTTATTTAAAGAGAAACAAAAGCATGTAAAGGGTAGAGGTAATACAGAATTCCAAAAAAAAAGATAAACAATAAGAAATCACTAATTAAAATTACATATTGTCCTCTTAGAAATAGTTGCTCAAGTTACAAAATTAAAGCATACAAAGTAGTAGTCAAACAGTGAGAGTGTAGACAGTTAAGCATGCATGAATATCTGCATGTATTTCCATACTTTCTGTAGTAGACGAAAAAACAAAACTTAGCAAGACAAAACAACAAATTCCTATAAAAACATGAAACAAAAAAGTCATGTAAAACCACAGTACAAGGTGATCTACAATGATTACTGTGTTGTTTCTTATTATTTTCAATAGAATGTCTATATCAACAGGCATAATTGAATATAGCAGTATGATTGAGTATAGAAGTAAAAAACAATATTAATAAAAATAAAACATTGTAGACAGTATAAAACTTCAAAGGCAGGTAATAATCAAACCATAGTGGATATTCTAGTGTATCTTGTCATCCTAAGTGCAGTTGCCTATACTCTCAGACTTGATATTATCAATCATAACAGCTTTGAATAAAATCTATCAATACAAAACAGCTATCCAACAAACCAGATTCTATTAAAATCAGTCATGGTAAAACAGTGTAGGTTTTACAGAGCTTTAGATTAAGTTAATAGGAAATTAAGGATGATTACCGTACTATATCCTGTTATTTTCAGGATTACTGTCTGTGCCCTCAAATCTAGTACAGGTAAAAATGACTGGAACAGAATATAATACATCTAAGCAGAGTAGTGTGAGTAATGTGGGTTTTAAATCCTGGTGCACTATTTACAATATAGTGTATCAAGACCATCTATATTATAGTTTCTAGCTATCCTTCTCTGCCTCATTTCTGCTCTTCTATTTTTCTGCCTTTGTCTGCTTTTCTCCTTCATTCTACTGCCTGCCCCACTCATTGAGGCCTTTCTGCCATTGTTCCTAAAATCCTGGTATTTTTTTCTCTCTCTCTAGAATGTCCTTCAGTATTCTCTGTAGTGTTGGATTGGTGGTCACAAACTCCCCAAGTTCCTCTTTGTCATGGAAGCATCTTGTTTCTCCATCAACTTTTAGTGACAGTTTTGCTGGGTACATCAATCTGGGCTGGAGGTTATTTTCCTTCAGAGCTTGTAACACTTTGCCCCAACCTCTTCTTGATCTGATGGTCTGTGTTGAGAAGTCAGCCATGATTCTGATGGGCTTACTTTTATAGGTAATATGTTTCTTTTCTCTGATGGTTTTTAATATTCTGTTTTTATATTGAATTTCTGGCATCTTGATTATTATTTGTCTGGATGTAGATCTGCTTTGGTTGTAGGTGGCTGGAGTTCTATATGCCTCACACAACCAAATGTCATTTTCTTTTCCCATGCTTGGGAAGTTTTCCTTAATTATTTCCATGAATAGCCTTTGTAATTCACCTGTATGTATTCCTGCTTTTTCGTTCATGTTTCTTACTCTTAAATTGTAGATTCTCTTGTCATCTTCTAGCCTTTGGATTGTTACTGCCTGTTTCCTTGTTATTTTTAAGAGATCTTGCCTTTCATGATCATATACTGCAAACTTGTCTTCAAGTTTTGATAGTTTATCCTTAGTTTCTTTTAAGGAGTTTTGCAGCTTTCAATGGAGTTTTTAATTTCATGGTAGTCTCTTTGAATCTGCTTCATGTATTCTATATTTTCTTTATATTCTTTATCGAATGTTTCTCTCCTTTTTTTGTGTTCCTCCCTTCTTCCATCTGTATCATCCTGAGAGATGCTTCCTGAGAGCATTTCTTTTATTACTGTACTCATATCCTGCTTTACCTGATTTAATATTTCAGTTTTGAGCTTGTCTACAAGGTCCCAAAGATATCTCTTAATGTCCATTGAAGTCATGTCTGATGTTGCGTGTTTGCCGCCCTCAGTCTCCCTTGTTTTTCCTTCTCCTGGATCAGGGCTCTCAGGGTTCTGGGCTGGGGGCCTCCTCCTGCCTCACTCTCCTGTCATGGCCCTGGCTTCCTCCACATGGGTTACAGTGCAGGTCCCAGCCCCCTTCCCTGTTGGCCACGTTTCCTACAAAGCATGCTGGCAAGGGAAGTCTGCCCTCTCCTGCCTGCTCTTGTCACTGAGGTGTAAGCAGTGGCTACCTATGCCTGCCCCTCCCTACCAGGCCAACCAAACTTCAGCTGCCTTCTCCAAGTTAATACTTGCTAGGCACAGGGAATCAATTTAGGATGGCTCATTAGGTCCCCGCCAAGGTCATGGCCCAGTCCAAGCAAATCCCACGAATCTGCTCTGGGGAGGGAGCAATCAACTGAAGTCTCTGTCGCTCCCAGTTCAGGCTCCTCCTGTCCGATTCCAACATGTCGCCTATTTGGTCACACCCTTCCCGTGGGGGGGGTTTCATCCCCAGCACTGACTGTGGATTAATGAAGGTCCCTTTGCCGGCTCCACTCTGTGTTGGGCTCACCAATTCCCGACTTCAGCACTGCTGTGCTTCCTGTGAGTGGCAGCGGGAATGAGTTTGGGTGGCTCTGACGGCTGACGAGGATTCAAGCTGGTGCAAACTTGGCGAGTCACGGTGAAAACACTGTGTCCCTTAATTTTTAGCTGTTTCAGTTGTAGTCCCGAAATATTTGATGAGCTTTTTTATGTTTTAATTTCTTCCTGTGTCAAGAGGATCTATCTCCCTCTGTCTGGGTCTCTCCAGGGTGTTTTATTCTGGCATATGAATTATTTCTCTGGGAGGCTTTGTATTTTGTTGCTCACTGATCAGCCATCTTATCTTCTTCCTTCTGGAGTTATATCTTGAAAATCTGAAGCAAACAGTAGTGGTCAGCAAGATACTACCAATGGAAAGAAAACATCTCAGATAAAGTTATCTACCCATGAATCCCACAAACATAAGAAGTCAAAGAAGTTCCACAAAAAGAATCAGAAAGAAAAGTTACCCAAAAAACTGAAGAAAGGCAAGAAAAAAACCACATATATAACAGCAGATTCCTCAAGCAAGTTATCAGAAGGAACCAGTGCTTCTTATACCAGGAAAAGGAAGCAACCACATAAGTGCAAAAAAAAATCCAGAAAAAAAGTCTCTCAAAGAATGTTTTATTTTTAGGGGCAGGAAGTCACATTTCCTAGTCAGATGATTCAGCATCTAGCAGTTCCAAAGAAAGTGAGGGAAACCTAGAGTAGAGCCAAGTGTGATGGTGCATGCCTGTAATCCCATCACTTGGGTGGTTGAGACAGGAGGATTGTTACAAGTTCAAGACCAGCCTAGGCTACAAAGTGAGCTCAGAGCCAACCTGAATGTATATCGTGATCCTGTCTCAAAAAGACACCCCCATCCCACTCCTGCACACCTACTGCTACCATCATAAGGTTTGCTTCTTGTGGGCAGCCAGCACAGTCAGTAAGACACAGCCAGATGTGTCCCATGTGACTGCAGGCCTCCCCAGAAGATACTTGCTTCCTTTGAGCAGACAGTGCCCACAGGGAGAATCAAGCAAACACACTCCTGTGTGCCTGTGGCCATTGTGGGAGTCCTGGTGTAGACACACAAGGTGAGAGAAAAAGAAGCTCTGCCATGACACACCTCTGGTTATCAGTGAAGACTCAATATAGCTCTACAGGTCTGGAGAAGCCTGCCCCATGCCCTGCTACCTCCCTGGGAATCTGGGTTCAGAGAAACTCAGGTGCCTGTCCCATTCCCCTACATCAGAGGGGCAGCCAATGTGGGAACTGCCTTGGACCTCACAACCAGCTTCTATGGAGAGACCCAGAAGAATGTCAAGACAAAGGAGCAAAAGGCAATCTCAGACCTTCAGCCCACACAGAACAAGTCTAGGAGTTATAGTCATGGAGGAAAATGGAAGTCACACAGTTGAAATCTCTGAGAGGATAGCAACTGAAGTAAAGAAACATCATGAGACTGTAAAATAATCATATTAGAAATAGCATCTCAAGTAAAAAAGAAATTACAAACATAGTGAATTTCTGACCATATCTAAAGAAGACATAGATAAAAAAAGAGCATAGAAAAATGATAGAAACCTTGAGTAAACAATGTAGAGAAAAATGGAATGCATAAAAGAGATTCAAAGAGATATCCAAGAAATTAAAAAGTCAATTGAAAGCTGGAAACACTGCTTGAAAGAGACTGAAGATAGACTTTCAGGTCTTCAAGACAGAATCTCAGCTGATGATTGTGAAAGGAAATTTCTCTTAAAAATTATAAGGAACCAGAAAATTACAATTCAATGGCTGTAAGATGACACAAAGAAAAATAATTTTAGAGTGATAAGTATCAGAAAAAAAGCAGGGAAGTTCAACACAAATGACATAAAAAAGACTATTTACAGAAGTAATAGCAGAAAAGTTTCCAAACATGAGAAAAAGAACTGACATACAGATAAATGAAGTATATAGAGCTCCAACTAGCCATAACCAAAATCAATCTACACACAGACATATAATAATCAAGATCTATTAAAAGCTGTTAGAGAAAAGAAACAGATCACATATAAAGGAAAACCAATCAAAATTATGGCAAACTTCTCAATACAAACCATCAAGGCAAGAAGAGTTTGGAGTGAAGTATTTCAAATCCTTTTAAGAAAACAGCTTCCACCCCATATTGATGTGCTCTGAAAAACTATCAAAATGGATAGAAAATAAGATATTTCCATGATAAAGAACAACTGAAGGAATTCATGACCACCAAACCAATCCTATAGAGAGTACTGAAGGATATTCTAAAGAGAAATAAAGATGACCATGGACCTCCACCAGCCCACTCCTCAGGGACCTATGCCATCCTGCCACCACCAGCCTGCCTCTTGGGGACCCCCCACCTCCTGGACCTAGTGCTGCTGTTGGTCTTTGGATCCAACCCCTTCTCCCAGAACCTTGGACTACAGTGGATTATGGTGCTGGCTGGATGGGAGACTCAGGAACCCCTCACCCAAACAGAGACCTCAGCAGGTTCCAGTCAGTGTGGTGCATTTGCCCCTAAAATAGAGGTCTGCTGTAGGTAAATAAGAGCAGTAGTGAAGATCCTTCCAATTGAAAGACCTTGGTGAGCTTGGCAAGAGGATGGGTGATCCCCTCCTCCACACTGAGAACTTCAAACAGGTTGAGGAGTGTGCCAGTAAGGCCTCCTCCAACTTGGAGAAAATTAAAAGGGCTTATGAGACATTCCAGTGACACAGTAGGGCTTCAGCTGACACAAACACTATGGACAGGGAGATCTGGTAACCTGCAATAACCTGAAGACATAGCAACAGCAGGAACTATGAGTTCATCTACATCAATACTCCTAGGCTAGTTAGCCCAGGAAGAATATAGGACTCACCCAACAGGCTCTGCATGAGGAATTCAGGTGACTGGTCCTCTTCTTCACTGTGGTACTCAGCAGTCAGACTACCATCAACCACACAGTAGGACCCTAAGGTTCACACTACCAACAGCTGAGACTATTGGGATTGGAAGACCAAATATCTGCCCAAAAGGTGAAAATGACAAAACAAAAATGCAAAATGCAATCTCAAACATCTAGTCCATCAGGAGTAGGCAACATTGAAATGGAGGACTTTAAAAGTCACATCCCACAAATCTCTGAAAGATAGCAAATGAAGTAAAGAAACAAATCCATGAGGCTATAGAGGAAATCAAACTAGAAATAGTTTCCTACATAAAGACAGAAATGACAACCTTAGTAAAGAAGTTTACTCAGCAGAGCCAGAGAAGAAATAGATAATTAAAAAAAAAACAGGAACATGGGAAATTGATTGAAACCGTGAATGAACAATAAAAAAATAAGAAGAACCTATGAAACAAATTGAAAGAGATATCCAAGAATCAAAAAATTCTATTGAAAGCTGGCAAAACCATTTAAATGAAGCTGAGGATAGAATTTCAGACCTTGAGGACAGAATCATAGTTAGAGATCCTGAAAGAGTAGAGCTTTTAAAAAGAACAAAGTGGCATGAGATGACAATCCAACAGCTACAAGATGACACCAAGAGAAACAATATAAGACATATAGGCATCAATGAAGATGCAGGAGTCAACACAAATGAAATAGGTAAACTTTTCACAGAAGTAATAACAGAAAATTTCCCAAACATGGGGAAAAACCTGATATACAAATAAGTGAAGCATATAGAATACCAAACAGTCACAACCAACTTAAATATACACCCAGACATAATAATTAGACTCCTAGACATACAATAGAAAAACAATACTAAAAGATGTTAGAGAAAAGACACAACTTGCCTATCAAGGAAAGCCCATTAGATTCATGGAAGACTTTTCAGTGAAAACCCTCAAGTTAAGACAATCTAAGAGTGCAGTATTTCAAGTCCTGAAAGAAAAGAGCTGAGTAGTATTCCACTGTTTTTTTTTTTTACAAAATAAAAAAGAGGACAGAACAAAGCAGATCAGAACAGATCAATGTAAGCAACCAGCACTTCACAACAAGACAATTGGATAGTAACAGTAGCTACCATAATGCTTCTTTCTTTGAAATAATTGAACGTAGATTCACACACAATAATATCAAACATAACAAAATAGAATAAAACCATTCAAGAGAATGAAAGTATGACAAAGCATTCTGAACCAAATAACAGAAAATTAACAATGACTACTATAATACTTTATTTTCCATAAAAAATTCCCAATAAGACAAAACAAAATAGAACCAATGGTAATAGAAGAACAAAAGCATGGTAGGACTTCAAAGCCAGATGATATTAAATCAGCAATGGCTGCCATAATGTCTTGTTTTCTTCAAAGTAGCTATTCATGCCATCACACATAATAAGGTCAAATAAAACAGAATAAAACCATTCCAACCAATGAATGAAAACATTACAAGTCTTCAAAGCAATATAATGGGGAT